>PVKU01005239.1:8790-127720 GCA_004027475.1 Anoura caudifer
TGTCATTTAGAATGGAAGGGCAGATAAAGTGCTTCTCAGATAAGGTCAAGTTAAAGGAGTTCATCATCACCAAGCCCTTATTATATGAAATGTTAAAGGGACTTATCTAAGAAAAAGAAGATAAAAAATAGGACAGTAAAAAGACAGCAAACTCACAGATATTAACAACCACACCTAAAACAAAAGCAAACTAAGCAAAGAACAGGAACAGAAACACAGAAATGGAGATCACATGGAGGGTTAGCAACAGGGGAGTGGGAGGAGGAGAGAGGGGGAAAAGGTACAGAGAATAAGTAGCATACATGGTGGGTAGAAAATAGACAGGGGGAGGGCAAGAATAGTGTGGGAAAAGTAGAACCTAAAAAACTTATTAAACATGGACATGAACTAAAGGGGGGAATGTGGGTGGGAGGGGGTGTGCAGAGTGGAAGGGAATGATGGGGGAGAAATGGGACAACTGTAATAGCATAATCAATAAAATATAATTAAAAAAACCACAATGAGATGCCATGTCACACCTGTCAGAATGGCTATCATCAATATATCAACAAACAACAAGTGCTCATGAGAATGTGGGAAAGGGGAACTCTATTGCATTGTTGGTGGGAATGCAGACTGGTGCAGCCACTGTGGAAAGCAGTGTGGAGATACCTTAAAACTTTAAAAATGGATCTGCCATTTGACCCAGTGATCCCACTTCTGGGAATATATCCAAAGGAACTCAAAACACTAATTCAACAGAACATAAGCACCCCTATGTTCATTGCAGCATTATTTACAATTGCCAAGGTATGGAAGCAGCCCAAGTGTCCACCAGTAGTTGAATGGATAAACAACTATGGGACATTTACACAATGGAATACTACTCGGCTATAAAAAAGAAGGAAGTTTTACCCTTTGCAACAGTATGGATGGACCTGCAGAACATTATGCTAAGTGAAATAAGCCAGTCAGAGAAAGACAAATACCATATGATTTCACTCATATGTAGAATCTAATGAACACACTTAATTAACAAGGAAAATGGGGACAGATTCATAGATGGAGAGTAGGATGACAGCTAGTTGGGGGGAGGTGAAAGGGTGGAGGGATTGACCAAAAAAGGACTCATGGAGATGGATAACAGTGTGGTGATTACTGGGGGGAGGTGGGTGTAGGGGACTAAATGGTAATGGAAAAAATACAGTAATGATTCAATTGAAAAAAATAAATTAGAGAGGCCAACACATTCCTGTTTTGCTTGTTAATTTCATCATGGTGTGTGTCTTCCCAATGGTACCCAACACAGTGCTGAGCCATTGTAGAGATTCAATATATATGAAAGGTACAGCCTTAAGATTTCATGTTACACATGGAAAGAACAATGTGAGGTTCTAAACCGAAGAGCTAGAGCTATTTAAGTTGAGCAACAGTGAGGTGGTCACCTGTTAACAGACACCGTGTCACAGTTTGTAAGAACGCCAGAGGAGTAACCATGAAAGTAGATTGAACTGTTTTTGATGCTTGCATTTGGTAGGGTGACTAGGGAACACGAGACAGGACTATCACACAGAATCAGTACAGAGGTATTATTGTGTATTATTTCTAAACCTACTTCTTCCCTTGTATGCAGTTATTGGCTCTTTATTCTTAACACCACAGAGAGCCTGTATAGATGTTTCTTTTTCCCTTATGTTACAAATTTGTGGTACTTTCTCTTCTTCCCAAGAAAACTGGGGATGGCTTTGATTTTAAAGGCATGGAGAAGCTTCTTTAGCTGGGGTGTTTCTGTTGGAGGGGAGCAGATTTTCCTTAGAGTGGTTGGCTAATGCTGAAAATTCCTTTCACTAATATGGTATTTTTCTTCCATTAAAGAAAAGGCTTTAAATGCAAACTCCTGGAGGGAAAGATAACATAAAGACTTAAATACATATTAAGGTGCAAATGACTAAAGGTAGAGTCTTTTCTAAGAAAAAGGTATGCATATTTTTTCTGGGAGAAAATGGAGAAGGGTCAGAAGACAGTTGATGGGGTGTGTGTAAGAGAAGTTGAGATGCAGAAACTAAGCTTTTTGATCAGTGCTAGCTCTGCCTCCATGAGCCTCTGGGCTGCAAGTTTAGTGGTGAATATTCTTTGTGAGCTCAGAAATCATGATAGTGCTCTCGGAATGACTTTCAGACCAGTGGAAACATTTACATCTTTAAAGTGCTGTGTTCACTTTCTCTCGCTCCTCTAGGAATTCATCTGGTTTATGAAACTTACATTTCCTCAAATGTATGAAAATTCCATGCCCATCAACTTTTTTTTCTATGTATTACAAATCGTCTTTCAACTATTTTTTTATGGCTCATGTATGAAGAAATAAGTCAGTTTACACAGGGACTAATCAGCCATCAAATTAAAATGGGACCTGTCCCAATGCTTAGAAAAGCTGAATTTTGGGGTGAGTGGTGAGGACAAACAAACAAACAAAATGAGGTAATGGATGTTTAACTAGACTTACTGTGATGATCATTCTGTAATATATAAAAATATAGAATCTTTATGTTGTATACCTGAAACTAATATAATATGTTAATTATACCTCAATAAAAAAAGAAAAAAATAAAAATGTAAAATTATAATCTGCCCCTCTCAAAAAAAGAAAAGCTGAATTTTGAGCTTTAACATGAACACAAGGCTTTTAGAAACTCTTTTCAAGCTAAAGTGAACAGAGATTCCCAAGATTTGAGTTTTATTTCTAGTTCTATCCCTAGTCATATGACCTTGGATGAGTTATTTTACTTTTTGGGGGGCCTCAGTTTCCTCATCAGGTGTGAAAAAGGCTGCATGATTGCAATTAATGTATATAAAAGTGCTTGGTTTGGCTCAGTTGCTGTCGAGGAATCGAACTTCACTACTCCTGTCTTCTGTGAGCCACTGGCCTGGTATCCATTTACCCAGTTCCCTCACAGGGAGAAAGCTGCTCTTTATGCTCTCTCAGTGGTATGTCGATCACTCTGCAAGGCGAATATCTTTTCACAGGCAAGGTTGAAAGTCTAAATGCCGTCCTAGGTTTTAGGAAAAGTATCATCCCCCAAGCTTTTAAAAGTGGTGTTTGTACAGTGGCCGTCTTAAAGTTCAGGGAAATAGGTTTATTCTCAAGGTTTTCTCCTAAGATGTTTCTGAGAAAAACAATGTGAAAAAGTTACTTCACGTGTCCAGTGGCAGTTCTTGTCTACCAGAACCCTATTTATCTTGAAGATGAATTTTGCAACCTGGGTTCATGCCATACTCTAGCATCCATGAGTTCCCCTTAGCTGCTTGCTCTCTCATGCTTGGAGTCAGCTGAGCACGTAGACATCCTCGTGCGCCCTGGAAACCCTGCTGTTTCTGTGTAAAGTCTCTGTCAATCCAAGGATGAAGGGTGTATATGGGAACCTCCATTTTTTAATTAGCCCTCAGGGCACAGCCTGCTCTCCACGCGCTGTCACAACAAAGGGATCTTTATTTCTTTGGGGAATTGTATTAAGATGCAGCAATTGGAATTGTGTACTTGCCACGTCCGAAACCACTTTTATCTACTGCTTCATCATTGATCCTTGACAGCTGATCTTCAGTGCTGGCTTAGCCATTTACTAGTTGTGTAACCTTGGGCAAACTCATGTCGCAGCTTAATTAATCTAATTTACTCCCTTATAAGCTGAGGGTGAAATTTTCTTTGGCCACCTACCTCAGAGGCTTTAGTGCGGCCTAAATGGTAGCATGGAAACAGAAAAATGTTGTTAAAAATATAAAGATAAATTATTGATATTAGGGCTTAGAGACATTTTTCTTATGAGGTGGGGTAAGTTAAAAAGTGAAGGCTTGGTCGCCTCCTGAGAGAGAGCCTGGTTCTTGGGGTGAACACTGAATACAGGGCAGTCTGGCACCGAGTTTGTGGAAGGCTCTCCTGCTGCTGCCACACTCCCCCTTTCTCAGCACTCCCCCCCACCAGACGGTGACCTATACTGGGCAGGCCTCCCCTCCTCTGTGCCGCCAGGCCACCTACGCCTCTTGGCCTTGTCAGAGTGCTGACAATCAGCTCCCTGCTGCTTTCTCATCTTTTAAAATCCAATTAAACATCTCTGGCCACAGCGTGACAATTGTCTGGGCTCCTGACAGCAGAACTTCACCTGAAGTGGCATTAGGAGGCCAAAAGAGTAAAGCTCCTTTATCTCAGGAGAAGCATGCCTAGAGTTCCTGAAAGGGTGGCACTATTGTGAGGTCCGGACCCACATTCAGACTCAGCAGTTGCCTAGTTCAGCTCCAAACTATAAGACGTTAAAGGTCATGTAGCAGATTCAACCATGTCTACATGGGCTCCTGTGCCTAGGAGCAGTCTGGTGGTTTAAGAATCAGCAATGGCTAAGGTGTGTGTGAGAAACAGAAGGTTTGAGTGGAATGTCCCAGCAGGAAGGGACGCTGGAGGGATAAGATGGGGCCAGATTTGGGGGAACCTTGAAGCCAAAATCATCAGGAGTCTTACGCTGGACTGTAGAGCTTGACCTCTTGTGGAAGGCAGGAGGATTCTGTGATGGGTAGGGTGTCCTACCTAGCAGGTTGCCATTTTGTAACATCTTGCCATTGCACATGGTTCCTGGGTTTTATCCAACCCAGCTAGTGACTGTGCCTTGGCATGTCATTTGCTTAATACAGGGTAGGGCAAAAGTACGTTTACAGTTGTGAGTTCACAAAACAGCTTTTACTCTTGTATTATTATTTATTAATTGTTGTAATATTTTCCATATGAACAACTATAAACCTACCTTTGCCCCACCTTGTACAGTAGTGGCTTCCTGTACACACTTGGAAAGATGCTACATCTGGAGGAATCCAAAGCTTCTTGTTCTGAAATGAATGTTACGGAGTTACTGGATCAAACAAAACAGGGAAGCTGGACTCCGGTCCTGGATCTGCTACTAACCACTTGGTCTTATGAGGAAAAGCTAATCTCTTCTCAGGACTTTAGCTGCCTTATCAATTAGACGATGGGGAGAGAAATGGCTGGGTCAGGATCTCTAAGGTTCCTCTTAATGTGAATGTCCTGAGGAATGGGTTCACTTGCTGAAATGTCTACAGTTTAACAAGATCCAAAGGTGAAGGTGGTTCCTGTGCACCTTAAAGTTTGAAAAGTACAGTTCAGGACAATGATTCTCCATGATAATGATGACTGGGCCCCACCTCAGACTCCCTGAGTCAGAACTTTCTGGAGATGGGACTTGGACACTGGAAATTTTAAGAAGCTCTAATTTGTAGCTAGTGTGGAAAAACACTGTTTTCATGGCTGTAAGGCAAGAATGAAAATGTTGGATCAGAGAACAGCACAGTGAAAGAAGATTGAATAAAGATCAGTCAGGCAGCAGTATGAAGAGTGTACTCAGGAAATAGAAATTAGTGGTGATGAACCAAATACACAAAATGAAGAAGAAGACAACTCTACCATGGTTGAGTCTTGTTAGTTGAAAAATGGTTGTGCTAGAAGTTGCTGTGGGGAGCTGGTTTGTGAGGATATTGAGAAGTTCGGTTTAAGACATTTCCACCCAGATTTGACGGTGACTACGTGTGGCAGGTGTTACGTGGTGTGGCAATGGAGCTTAGGTTAAAGGGCAGGACCAGAAATATAAATTTGTAATCCATTATCACATGGATGGGAGCTTGGGTGATACAAGTGGCACAAGGAGACCAGATAACTGAATACAAACTTTTGTTGTGTATAAATTAGAATGACAGGCTTGGAAAACTTAGAAAGCATAAGTCCAGACTGCTATGCATGAACCAAGTATCCTCACCTAAGTGATAGTGCATGGAATGTCATCTGAGCTTGGCCTCAGCATCCCTCTGCCTCGAGTCAGGGAAGGACCATGCCCTGGGCCACCTTGCAGAGCCCCATGGTGTTCATCACCAGAAAGGCCTTGCCTGTGTGAATGTCCCCTGCCAACTCTGTGACTCAGTTACACACTTCCACAGTGATATTTTCAGAGCACAATTATGCGTAGCAGAATCTCTTCTCCATGGCTGACAGTGTTGCCCGTCTGTGGAATCATTAAGTTCTGTGCTCTAGAAACAGAAAGGAGGTCCACAGGGGGAGCAAACTGGGAAACTGCTTGAATGACAGGAGTCTGGGATGGTGCTCCGCACCAGGGCTCTGGAGCCCTAGCCTCTGTCCCCGTAAGGGATTGCGGAGTCCGGCAGTGATGCACAGAGCACCTCAGCACTACGGTGCAAACCGAGATGGAAGAAGAAGGCTTGGAGTTGGAAAGCCAGGGTTTAAATCCAAGTGAGCTCTGCTACCTACTGGCAGTAGCCTTGTATAAGTTTCCTCTTTACTAAAAGGAGAAATTTTCTCTGCTTCATGGGTTGTAGTGAGTAAATGAAATATCAATATTACATGGGAGAGTGCTTTTCAAACTGTAAGGTACAGATAGTATAAATACAATACTTTAAAAGAAATCCTCACCTGAGGACATGTTTCTGATTTGAGAGACAGATGGGGAGAATCATTGATGTGGGAGAGAAACAGTGAACAACCTAGGTATGTGCCCTGACCGGGAATCTAACCTGCAACCTTTTGGTGTATGGGCCAATGCTTCAACCAACTGAGCCACGGGCCAGGGCTACAATACTTTTAAAAAAGTGTCACCAGAATGTTAATGCCTAGACAGGTAAGGAAGGAGATTAAATGAAATCTGAAGACCTATTTCTTTGGTAGTTAGAGTCTTTTCCATCTTTCAGGGGGAGGACTAAAGTTTTAAGCTGCAATGATGGAATTTCTGGCATCAGTGAGCAGGGTGGAAATGTGTAGAACTCGATATTTTTGGTATTTTTGGAAAGTGTACATAGGCTTCCAGCAAGTTGTTGGGCTGGTCATGTGATAGAATATTTCCCAGCTCTCAAAGATGTCATAAATTGTGTGATCCACAGTGTCAGTGCCCTGGGATTCTGTAAATGGCTCCACTTGCATTACTTTGTCAGGATTTTGTGAGAATCAAGGAAAGAACAGAAGAGAGTAAGATATTGTGCTCCTCACATGATAAGTACCATTGCAATACAAGGGCATTAACATTCCAAACATTGGCAGAGTCTATTCAGAATTATAGCAGCTACAACCAGAAGAAATCTCATGAAAAGCAATTCGTCTGTACAGAATATGCAGCATCTTCAAACCACAGTGTGTATTAGAAGCACTCGGAGGGCTTGTTAAAACGGCTTGCTGGGCTCTACCTGCAGAGTTTCAGATTCAGTAGGTCTGGGTGTGCTGGAGAACGTGCATTTCTAAGTTTTCAGGTGATGTTGATGCTGCAGTCGTAGGAACAACACTTTGGTAATCATGGGTCTCATGCTTTATAATTTATAAAATGCTCTCCCGTACCCATCTTCTATGATCCTCTTATACCTACTGCCCTCACGGACTAGGCACATCACAGATGAAGAAGCAAGCTCAGAAAGCATGTGAGTGCTGAAGCTGCCCAGCCAGCACGGGGCGCAGCCTGGAGTCTGAGCCTCTCCTGTTGCCCTTTTTCTAGTTCTAAAGAGAAACATTGCCGAGTTCCAGGATGTCAGCTAAGTGTGGCTGAAACAAGGACCTCAATCTTCTCTCTTTCTGTGGCTCTTTTTATTCCCTTTGCCTTCAGCAGTCTAGAGTGAGCTACAATGATTGGGGCATTTTGGACATTTATGAAGAGATATTTGGAGGAGAAAGTAAAGGGACTGGAGGGAAGAAGCTTCTAAGAAAGGCTGTGGGTGGTGGAAGGAAGGCAGTTAGGCAGGAGCTGGGAAAGAAAGCCAAGGAGAGGCCTGCTGAAGGGAAGGGGATGGGGAGCACAAAGTAAAGAATTTCCTAAGATCTTTTATGCCACTTAAGCATTTAGCCTCATGGGACAAGATGTTCTGTCTGTTAGTGCCTTGATTACTTTGCCACAGCATCAAAGGTCTAGTCTGCTTTTGATGTAGTATGTTTGCAAAGCCCTCCCCTCCACCCTGGCATTCTTTGTTATTTACCACTAAAGTAGTGTTAGTCTTTGAAAAATTATAAAGCTCTTGATAGTTTCCCTTTCAGCCCCATGTGTTCCTTGTATTTATCAAAATGGAACACTAACAAATATTTATTCAGTTTTATAGGCATGTTGACAATAAAGACTACCATGTGTGTCTCCCTGCCATGGTGATTATTTTGCTCAATACATGATTGACTGAGATGTCTTCAGTGTGTTGTAAACACACATTAAAAATAGCAACCTAAAAAAAGATAAAACTGACAAATAGAAAGTTCCATATTTTTGGATGCAATACAGTGCCACCCAGGTTATTAGAACACGAAACAGATAATCCTTAGTGAGTTATTTAAGTTTGTATAATGAATTCTCCTTCAAATAAGTATTTTTGGCTCCGACAATGTTCCTCTCATTTATAAAAGTTTCTCCAATTGGAACCTTTTAAAAGTTGCATTTTTAAATCTGTGTGTATGTTCTAATAACCTAGGATATATAAAGGTCTGGCTATTTTATCTCAATTTCAAACCCATGCTCCAATTCCAATTTTTAGCATCCATTCATCATCATAATTGTGGAGGTAAGGGAGGTTACTGCATTTTCATATCACAATTTTGTCAAACAGAAAGAAAATGTTCCTTAATTGGTTAAGTACTCTCTACTTTGTTAACCAAAGTGAATTAAAGAGGTACAAAGCACTCAAGATTTGTGCTGCTTATTTCTAAGGATTTATTAGTAACACTAATGAAATGAAGATTCTTAATATTTTTACTATTTCCCACTTAATGGTCCCACAAACACTGATTTAAGAAATGAAAAGGCTTATGTCAGTAAACAGGTCTGCAAACATGGTGGGTGCTGTGTCTGTGAGATATCATTTAAACTGGAGCCATTTAAACTTCAATTTTTGTTTTGTGAATTGAATATTTAAACAACTGTTCTGAAGAAACAGAAAAGAAACTATAATGTCAGAACTATAAGATTTCTGACATTTATTGAGTCTCTGGATCTCCCAGACAACACCCTAGCCTCCTAAATTTGCTCCTGTGGTTGATCAGATGCAGATCTGTGTTACTGTTCCAGTGCGTGAATATATCACTTTTATTTCCAGGGGTTAGCTAACCTGGGGGTGGCTGTGCAGTAGTGTTGACCAAACCCAATGCTGGGGGTGCTGTGTATGTGTCCACTTCTACACTCAGCATGCGCCATAGAGCTGTACTTTTGTGTGTGTATGATATTTAAATACCTACCTACCGTTATCTCTATCCTTCTACTTTATCTGTTTTGGGGGTTATCATTATTGACTGTTGAATCTTAAATATTAAAACTTGTACTGGAAATTAAAATTTAAGCAAAATACAAGACCTATTAAAAAACCCCAAATATGTTCTATTGCTTTGGGACTATATTGAATGACATAATGCTGTTAATGAAAAGGAGAACCATTTCTAAAGTCCAGGCATAAAGGTAAGAATGAAGTCCAAAGGAAGGGCAGACTATTTAAATGGTGCCTTCTCTCCTTCCCTCCCTCCTTCCTTACCTTTCTCTCTCTGCAACTGTATATTTAAATCACATAAACTATATGATTCAACTTGATGGTACGTATCAAAGGCTCTATAACATTATTTTTAATCTTTGCAATAAATCAATAAGATGAGTGATGTTATCCTTGTTTTACCCCAGGAGGATAAGTGAGTTTCCCAAAGCAACATAGCTAGTAGTTAGGACCAGGATTTGAGCCCAGATCTGCCTGGCTCCAAAGTCTAGGCTCTCCAATACACCACCTCAGGATGGTAAGAGCTCTTAGCGATCATGTTTTATACCAATTCACATCACAGATGGAAAACTTAAGACCTGTTCCCTTCACTGCTTCCCTCCGTCAGCATGGGAAATGGGGTGCTGACTGTACGTACTGGACTCTGTCAGGATTTCCCAGCTGGGGAAATGGAGAGGATTTGCTGAATCAGAGAGTGAGGGATAAGGTTTAAGAATTGGGTTGGGGGGATGGAAATGAACCAGTTGAAGGAACTGAAATTACTTAGTCTGACGTGAAATGTAACTCCTACTCTCAAGTGAAGTTAGTTGATGGAGGATAAAGACCAGCTGGGGCTCTACTTTCCATGTGGCCAAAGCAAAAAGAAAGGCCTTTAAATTTTGCTGGTGGGGTATAAGTCAGTTGTAATCAAGAAGTCCTGGTGTTGGGGGAGGGTGGGGTAAGAGGAGGTGGCCAATTAGCAGCACAGGAGAGGGGACCCCACTAGGCTAGGAGCTGTATCTGGCAGGTCTTTCTGCTTTCCTGGCCCAAGCTTAGAATAACATTGCCCCCCTCAATCACTACAGCTGAGAAGTAATATCTTCTTAATTGACCCATCAGAACATCATACACCTACAAATCTCTCCACCCTCTGGTCCATCCTGCCCACAGGAGTTAGGGCTATTTTTGTAAAGCACCTCTCTGACAGCACTTCTCTGCTCAAAACTGGCCCCAGAATAGCTGTTTTCAAAGTGTGGTCTATGGACCCCCAGAGGTATGGTTGCCAGTTGTAGCAAATAAAAATATAGAATGCCCAACTGCATTTGAATTTCAAATAAGCAACAAATAAATGTCCCATTCGACATTTGAGTATCCTGTATTTTATCTCATAATTCCACCTGGGGGACCTTAAGACACTTTTGAGGGGTCTTTGAGGTCAAAACTATTTTCATAGTGTTAAGACTTGTTTGCCCTTTTCACTGCGTTGACATTTGCACTGATGGTGCAAAATCAATAATAGAACCTCTAGTGTCATCTTAGCATGAATCAAGGCAGTGACACTAAAGTGTACCCATTGCCATTCTGTTATGTAATGTCTCCATCACACACACACAGCAAAAAAGGGGGGCAGTTTTACTTAAAAATCTCTTTGATGAAGCAGTACAAATTATTATTTTTATTAAAGTGCAACACTTGTGAGATGTCTTCTTAATACACTAGGTAACAAATTGGGACATATGCATAAAACATTTTGTGGCAGACGGTGGTTGCCTCACTTGAGTGATGGTTTGAGGTGAGAAGCTGAATGGAGTGCTTTTTCATGGGACACCATTTTTACTGACAAACTTTGGTATTCAGACCTAAGTGTTTGGCAGATATTTTCCTGAAAGTGAATGCAGTGAGCCAGTCACTTCAAAGAAAAAACTTGACAGTATTTGTGCCAATTATAAAATTTGAGCTTTCAAGTGAAAATTGAAATTTTGAAAAACTTCTACCTACCACTGAGAGCTTGACAGCTTCCAATACTTAAAGACTTTCTGATGAGACTGGTGGTGATAATGGTATATGTGGTTTTTTTTTTTTTATAATATAATGAAATGTTTCAACATTTGGAAGATCTGTGTAACTCAGTGAACCAATATTTTACAAATGACCAATGTGGGATGTTACCAAATTACACATAGGTAAAAAGATCTACTCAAAATGCAATATAAACTGTTACATTTTAATGTAACATTTTACATGTTACATTTTAATGTAACAGTGCATGAAAAGTTTCACTTGATATGGTTTCAAATTCCCCATTTCAACTAACCTTTAAAAGTTTAATTTTGGTGTCATAGCAAAGAAGAATAACCACAATTGTCTAAAAAGGCTACGAAAACAGTCCTCCCTTTTCCAAATGTGTGAGGCTGGATGGCCTTCACATATTTCAACCCAAATGTTGTATCGCTACAGACTGTATTTTGAAGAAGATAGAAGAATCTAGCTACCTTCCTCTCAGCCAGACAGTAAAGAGATTTGTGGAAATGTAAAAGAATGCCATTTTTCTCATTATTTAGTTTTGGAAAATCTAGTTACTTAAAAAAAATTATGTTAACATGTAATGGGCTTATTACTATTTTAAAGTGAATTATAGATGATGTTTCAAATGTTCCCAGTTTGAACTTGGAATATGATAAATATCAGTTGATAAAACTTACATAGCAAACAAAAGCATTTTGGGGCCTACCATAATTTTTAACAGAGGTTAAAGAGGTCCTGAGACCCAAGAGCTTGAGGACTGCTGGCCTATAGGACAACACCTGGATGGCAAGGCAGGTATCGGAAACCTTCCACTACCCCACTCCGTCCTGCCTTTGTAGTCTCACTGAGCGCCACTGTGTCTGAAGTGCCCCCAGGTCCCAGCCTGACCTCCTAGTTACCGATGCCTGCACATTCTGGACTTTCGTGCCTGACTTTGTACATGCTGTTCCTCTACCTGGAACACATGTTCCCACCCCATTTATCCCCTGTCTGGTGGTTAGTAGGTCAGTGCTGTCCTCTGAGTGCAGGCCCTGAGGGTGGACTCATTCAGACCAAACCTCACATAGGTTTGTCTGCATAGCCTCAGGATCCGTTCATTTGTTTTAACTAGAATTCCTGGAGTGCAAAAGACCCACTTTTCCGTTTATATTTTTTCACATCAAAGGGCCATAAACTTTATGGGATTTTTGTAAATATTAACTAACAATTTCTAGCGAGATCTGTGAGCTTCTATGATGCTGTGCAGACTGATCAGAGTATTTAGTGCCTATAGCAAGCAGAACACTTGGCAGTGGAGGGAGGAGCTAGGGAGGTGATCTTTGCTGAAGACCCTGCACTATGGTTGGGGAGACAGGTTTATAGTCAAACAGCAATCAAACAAGAAACAAGAAGGTAAGTAATTCAAGGAATAACTAGGTGCTATAGGCCTTCAAGGAAGGGGAGGTGTGGTGTGGGCGCAGTGACTGGAGAAATCAGAGATGGCTTCTGGGAGGAGGCAGGGACTTGTCAGAGACTTGTTCAGTAGGGAAGGTTTAGTTAGAGGTCAGCAAGGCAGGATTTCAGGTCAGCGAACAAACATGAGCCAGGGCGGAGACTCAGAAATGAGCACAGCATGTTCACAGCCTAATGAGGAGACTGCTGACCACAGTGAAGGTGAATGGTGCGAAATGATAACATTGGAAACTAGTTAGGAGAATTTAGACTGGACATGGAAGGAAGAAGGAACCAGCCCCTGACCTCTGCACTCCACTGCCTTTTTGTTTTGTTTTGTTTTGGTTCAGGAAGTAACATGGTGTTTCTCAGCACAAGCTGGGTTTTTGTAGGAGGAGGAATGAAGATAGGGCATCTAGTTAATGATCCAGGGGTGTGAGGTGGAAAGGCTCTGAACTAGGGTGTCAGCAAGGATTTTTAAAAAATGAACACAGGTAACCACGTCTAGAATGGCAGTTTGGTGCCTTTAAACAGGTGTGTTCTATATATCAAGGTGTGAGGATTAGAACTCCACGATAATGTGTTTGTGACATATCACATGGGGCCTTATCACATGTGGCTGATTTAGAGCTGCTATCTTTTTTCCTAGACTTTGCTCATGTCTTATTGTGTTGGCCACTAAATAATCGTGTGTGGTTTGGGGTAAGTTAGTTAACTTCTTACTGTCTTGGTTTTGTTATCTGCAAAATGAAAGTATTAATATTACCTGTCTCATAACCTTTACTACATATAAAGTATAGTAGTTATACTAGTGCCTGGTACATAGGACATCTTTAAAAATATTAGTTATTATTTATTTACTCAGTAATTCACAATATTACCAAAATATAAATATTTAAATTACTTAATGGGCCAAAATATTCACAGCTGGGCTGAGTCAAGCCCCTCAGAAAAAGCTTACTGGAGACATTGCAAAGATGAGACTCAGAAGCTGGGATGGAAAAATGTTAAATATTGTAGTTCTATAAACTTACTAAGATCTAAAGTGTAAAACCCGGAGACCTAAGTCACAATTTCATCATGTCACTTCTCATCTTAAACACCGGATCCTGGTCCTGGGGGTGTGGCTCCGTGGGTTAGGCATCCTTCAGCCAAGTGAAAAGTCACTGCTGGTTGATTCCTGGTCTGGACCCATGCCTGGGTTGTGGATTTGATCCTGGTTCCCGTCTGTTCTGTTTGGGGCAACCAATTGATGTTTCTCTCTTACATCATCAATGTTTCTCACCCTCTCTTTATTCTTCCCTTCCCCTCTCTCTAAAAATGAATAAATAAAATTTTAAAAAACAAAAACAAAAGCATGGGCTCCTAGCGCAGAGAAGATAAATCTGGTTTTAGCAAGCCAGCAAAGCTTCTCCCACTGGCTCTTTGTGTCCACCCCAGCCCTCTTCCCCCTGCCCAGGCAGTCTGCACTTCACACCCCATCTGTGCCCTATAAAATCAGCCACTTAATTTTTTAAGAGCCATTTTGGGTTTACAGAAAAATTGTACAGAAAGTACAAAGTTCCCATATATTCCCTCCCACAACAGTTTCTCCTATTATTAACACCTTACATTAGCATGGTACACTGTTACAATTGGTGAACCAATGTTGATACATTATTATGGACTAATGTGCATAGTTTTCATGAGGGTTCACTGTCTGTGCTGTATACTTCTGTGAGTTTTGACAGATGCATAACGTCCTATCTCCACCATTACAGTGTCATACAGAATAGCTTCACTGCCCTAAAGCTGCCCTGTCCTCCATCTAGTCATCCCTCCCTCTTCCTGTCTCCATCAGTTTTTAAGAATCAGTAAAAATGTCATCTTTCTGTGAAATGTCTCAGATTCCTCCAATTATAATGAATCTCTCTGATGCTTGCATAGCATTCTTCATACTTGCTACACACCCTATGTTCTGCATAGTATTAGGGGCATACACACAGTTTTCTTCCTTTACTAGGTTGCATGTCCTTGCAGGAGTGGCCATGCTATAGATTTGTCCCGACAACACCTAGCCTAGACCTTAACAGGTCTAGAATGCCAGCTGAACTGAACTGTGAGCAAATATTAGGGTGGCATTTTGCAGACTAGATCTCAAGAGGCAAAGCTTCAGACCTAGAGTTCTGAAAATGACAGGTGTGCTTGGGAATTCTATACATGCTACTCAGGGGTCAGGTGGATGGTAAGTCCTTTGATAGGGAAGTGGCTCAGAAGCAGACTTTGGTGAGGTGCCCCAGGTCAGCTTTATATTGTTACTGGTAGGCCACAGGGCTCTTCCCCACCTTTCCTCCTCACCAAAACAAAGACGGGGCGGGGAGGACAAGAAGCCTGGTTGTTTCCATCCTTTTATTCCAGATACCTCTCCCAGGAAGGCCCCTGGAGAGTCTTTTGTTTGGCCTCCATTCTCTCTTCCCAGATGGCCCCCCAACAATTGAGGATGCCCAGGGTGCCTTCTTTGGTCAGGGAGCCCCTTCCCTTAATTTATTTCATGCTGAGACTTTTGCTTTAAAGACACTGTTCTCAAACGTTCTAAAACGCAGCAGGAACATGCAGATCTGAACAAAAGCAAATAAATCGAATCTTGTGAAGTAACAGAGCAGACGCCCTTCTCCAACAACCAGCAGTACACTAAATGAGAAATATCAGTCATCCACTAGATGCACTATTTCCCCTCTAGACAGGAGCTGCTGCTTGCGCACCCCCCATCCTCCCCACGAGATAGTGGAGGCACCATACAACTACTCTCCTCAGCTCCCACACGAGAGTCAGCAGTTTTAGCAGCACCCCCTATTCCTTTAAGCAGCACAAGCTTTTATTTTCCCCGTACCTGCCTCCAAACGCATGTGGTGAGGTGAGGGATGTTGAGAAAGGGAGGGAGACAGGAGGAGGGGGAGAGAAATATGCTATCCTCCTCCTGTCCCAAAGCGTCTAGAGCCCACAGCGGTGCCAGACCCAGCGCAGGTCAGGGGTGGGAGGGGGTACGCGCTGCAGACCGGGTTAGATCTAAAGGTGCTGTTACCTGGGGCAGTGAGTGTTTTCCAGGAGGCCTGGCTCTCCCATCCCCCTCCTCACAAACAGAAAGAGCCTGAGGAAAGTGGGGTGCTGGCCCGGCTCGGGAGCCGTAAGGGAACCGGAGAGCTCCTCCACACCAGAGCGTCGACAACCCGCTGGCACCTGTGCTTCCAGGGGGCGGGGCCTCCTCCAGGTGTGCAGAGGGGAGGACGCCCTCGGAGAACCGAGTCTAGCCGCAGAAGCCTAAGCGATCCATCCCCCGCCTCGAAGAAATGCAGGGGGCGGAGCGGTTAATCCGCACACCTCGTCCACTAGATCTGCAGGCCCCTCCCGCATCTTTGGGGGTGGGGGGCGAGAAGGGGCGAACAGTCTGAGGCGAAGAGGGGGTTAAGCTGGCTGCCCGCGGCTGGAGCGTGCTTAACCCTTTGGCGCCCGCGGGTCATCCTAGCCAGGCCGGAGCGGCGGCACTCTGAGTCCCAGGCGGCGGCCACCCCGACCACTCGGGCTGTGCGGGGAGATCCCGGGCCGGCAGCCGACCGCTGGAGCGCGGCGTGGCCCGTGGGAGGCTCGGGGCGGGCGGGGGGAGGGGGGAGGACGGCGCCGGCGGGCGCGCAGCGTCGCCAGGGCGAACCGGCGTGCGGCGCGGCGCGGCAGGCAGGCGCGGAGCGAGCGACCGAGCGCCTCCGTCCCCGGATGTGAGCTCGGGCTGCCCGCGGTCCCGAGCCAGCGGCGGCGCGGTCGGCGGCAGCGGCGGGCACGGGGCACCGGGCACCGCGGCGGGCGGCGGGCATGCGGGGCGCTCGGAGCGGCCCCGGCGGCCGGGCCGGCATCACCGCGGCGTCCCTCCGCTAGAGGAGGGACCAAGCCAATTCTCCTTTGCAGCAAAAAATTACATGTATATATTATAAAATAATATATACATCTGATCTTATTTTTTTAAAAAAGTTCATTTTGCTCCGTTTTTGAAAAAGAGGGAGCGTGGGTGGCGAGCAGTTTTTATAAATTATTCTTATTTTCTGTTATCAGTCCCCGTCCCTCCCCACCCCCTGCTGAAGCGAGAATAAGGGCTGGGACTGTGGTTCCTGTCTATCCGTAACCCCCTTACCCGCTCCGCCCCCGCCCCTACGCCCAGCACAGTGCCCTGCACACAGTAGGCGCTCAATAAATGTTCGTGGATGATGATGATGATGATGATGAAAAAAATGCAGCATCAACGGCAGCAGCAAGCGGACCACGCGAACGGTGAGCAGCCAGAGCCTGGGCACCCGCTGCCAAATCTAATCCTTTTCATGGTCCTCCTCTTCCCACCCCGCTTCGTTCTCACCCCTCCCGCCTCCGATGCTCGGGGTGGGTTGAGGGGGTTGGAGAGGATGTTTCTAGCTCGGTGTCATCTACAGACAGGGGATATGCGTGACAGCCACTCCTTTCTCTCCTTCAGGCCTTGAATGTCAGAGTTAATTCTGCATTTGTGGGGTGGGGGCGGCCGCGGAGTCGGGGGAGTGCTGTGCAGCCGAAGGGGCTGCGAGCCAAGGTGATTCGGGTTCAGTGTCCTCGGGCTCAACTTTCCTCCGATGCGAGCGAGCGAGCGAGCGGTGGGAGGGGGTGGCTGTTAGTCTTCAGCCCGAGCCCCCTTTCCAGCCTCTTCTCGCCTTCCCCTGCTTACCCGCCCCTGGTTACTAGGAAGAAGGTCTCTGGTGTTATCCTGAAAATTCTAGGATTGCTGGGTTTCACCATTCCCGCCCGTGGGTGAAGCACACCTCTCCCCTCGAGAGGGAGGCTGGGTCTCAGAATCGCTGGCTAGGGGTCGGGTGGAGCTCCTATTCCCGCTCCCAGCGCCGCTGTGCGCACGTCGGTAACCTAGCAATGTCCGGGGAGTCGCTGCCACTGTTGGTCTCCCCTCCCCAGCCCCAGCCCGGGCACCACGTGCAGCTACCACGCCGCCGGCAGGGCTGGGGAGGCTGGACCAGCTCCTGGCCAGACCTCCTCCATCCTCCTTGGAGGTCCCCGGTGCCCCCCACAACTCCCGTGGGCTTGCAGCCTTCCTAGGTGAGCACTCCCAGAGGGAAAGCTTGGCCTGACTCCTTTCCAGGCCAATACTGTCTGCTGCCCGGCCCCCGTGGTCTCCTTCCCAGGCTGCTGAGCAGGCAGACCTGTGCTTGCTTTGACTTTTCCTTGCTCTTTACTCAGTAAGAATTGGTTTTGCAAACGCCCCATCCCTCTATGTCTGCCACTGCTCTCACTGTGACTTCTGTCTTGGTGAGAAGGCTGTGACCCAAGGCAGGCAGGTGCTGGGGAGACTAGCTGAGGTGGTGGCCTGGCCAAAAGCCAGAGGGGGCTTTGCACATCTTGAGGTTTTGCCCTTGTGAACTGGGATGACTGCCTACACTGAGATGATTCCAGTTTAGGCCTTCAGGCCCCCGGGGCATAACCCAGCCTGCCTATCCTAGGTGCAGGGGTGCAGGGGTGCAGGCTGCCTGCCTCGTCGGTTTCTCTGGATGCTGGCTTGGCTGATGTGGCTGCAATTTAAAATGCAAAGAAGCTTTAAAGATGTTTTCTGTTTTCAGAAGCCTGTGGAGGAAATGAGTCCTAACCATCATGAATTTTCATTTGCAGGAAGTGTCAGTGCATAATCTAGATATTTGTTATGGGGCTTTTGGTGTTGCCCTGGTGCCAGTGGAGGTTTTTTTTCCATGCTGAAAAATGCATTTGCGACTGTGGAAGGATGTTGGAGTGACACTCTGAAAATGAGTGACTATTGAATTACTGGCACTTTTTTGTGTGATGGTGGTCGTTATTTTGGAGAAAAGCTGCTATACCTATCTATTAACTTATTGGAGATATGTGGGTTTTAAAAAAGAAAAAGTGAGGAATAAATGTGGGAATGACCTTAGTTTGTCTGAAGAAATGCACTGAAAGACTCCTTGTGAATTCGTGGCTCTAGAGAGGTGCTAACCCCACCAGGCATCATGCAGCAAGGTCCTGTGTGAGTGACACTCAGGGCAGAGTGCAGGGACTTTTTTGCTGCTCTTGCTGACCAAACCCCTGCTTCTGAAAACTAGGATATGAGGTTCAAAATGAAATCATGGGAACGATTACTGATGGGAGACGATCTTTGCTTTTTTCTGACACTAAATTCTTATTTTTTTTTCCTTTCTCCCCAGAGGCAAACTATGCAAGAGGCACCAGGCTTTCTCTTTCTGGGGAAGGACCAACTTCTCAGCCGAATAGCTCCAAGCAAACCGTCCTATCTTGGCAAGCTGCAATCGATGCTGCTAGACAGGCCAAGGCTGCCCAAACTATGAGCACCTCCGCACCCCCACCTGTAGGATCTCTCTCCCAAAGAAAACGTCAGCAATATTCCAAGAGCAAAAAACAGGGTAACTCGTCCAACAGCCGACCTGCCCGTGCCCTTTTCTGTTTATCGCTCAATAACCCCATCCGAAGAGCCTGCATTAGTATAGTGGAATGGAAGTATCCTTTTTCGGGGGAAGTCTTTCTCATTTTCTTTCACCATCTGTTCTTTAATAGGATTTGTGTTCTGAAAGGCTCTTAAAAGTGGTAGCAGTCTCTGGAATGTGAGCAACAGAAACTGTGTGTGAGGGGTTTCATTGTATACACCTTCCCATCTCCTCAGGGGGCAGAGGGGTGGCTCTGTGGGCATATTCAACCTACTGTGTGTGTGTGTGTGTGTGTGTGTGTGTGTGTGTGTGTGTAGTGGTGGTTGTGTGGGGAGGGAGTGATATCCTAAAACCTCAAAGTGGAAGATAATTAAAATATGAAACTCACGTTTGGTCATTTGGCATTAGGTGGTTAGTTTAAATCCACCATTGTTTTTGGGCAGTGGTATGCTATTGCAACTAAGGTAGGCTGATTTAAAAAAAGACTGAATGAGGCTTACTAGAAAAAAATACATTTTAAAAGAGATTTTATTTTATTTTATTTTTTTAGAGGGAAAGGAAGGAAGAGAGGGAGAGAAACATTGATGTTCACATTGATCAGCAGCCTCTTGCATGCCCCCAACTGGGGACATGGCCTGCAACCCTGACCAGGAATCAAACCCATGACCTTTTGGTTCACAGGCCTGTGCTCAACCCATTGAGCCGCTCCAGCCAGGGCAAAAGCAAAGCAAAACAAAACATAATAATGGCAACAACAAAAAACCCAAACACATACATTTTTAACCTTTAGTGGAATCTTCTCATTTTGATGTTTGGAATTTGCTTCCAACACTCCAGTTAGTGCTTAGGTTGCTTTCAGCTCTGGACTTGGTGATTCTGACTGTTCAGGTGACTGCAGACGTGAACACTTGCTTTGCAGGGAGGGAGCAGTGTGCTCATCAATGCTATGACTTTCTGGAATTTCCTTTCGACAAGTTCCAAAAAGGCTTTTGAACCCTGAGCGTGAGGAAACGTGTGAAAGAGGGGTCCCTGTCTGCCCCTTTTGCTGAGCCCGTACAGTTAGAGAGCAGCCCTCTCAGTGGAGGAATTTGCAGTTGCTGCTTTTATTAAAAAAAAAAAAATTCTATGTCCTTGGACTGGAGTTACATTTCTGAGTGTCTCCTTTTTATTTTTAAAAACTGAACTTCAAATGCCCAGGATGGTTGTTACGTCTCAGAGCTTGGAAAATTAGGGTGCTTTGCCTGTTCATCCCTTTCCCCAAATCTGGAGGCTGGGCTCCAGTTACTGCCACCCTTCAGAAAAGGTTAACTGAGGTCTTCTTTCTATGCAAATGGCTTTCTAATTAGTTGATTCATTGGCCAGGGTAAAACTCACATTTCCTTTTCCCAGAAGTATATTTAGGGCTGTCAAGGGGCCTTAGAGCAGTTCCTAACTATAGGAAGGAGTGTGAATCAGGGGTTCCTGCACCATGAATAGATGGAGGAGCCACACTAAGGAAGGAGGATGTTGGCAACCGACTGGAAGATGGAGCAGAAACCCTCTTACAATTTGAGTAGCTAGCCAGGCAGCTGTTTATAGGCCCTCTGTCTTAACCGTCTACTTTCTGTGCTCACGGACACGAGTTAAAATGAGGTAACTGTCCTGAAAGGTTTTGGAAAGAGCAGCCAAATACAAAGATAGGATTTGAGGGGTTTTCATGTTCCTTTCCTTTTAGAACAGATGTCTCTTCTCTAGAGGGAGTTATGGTGTCTCTCACATAGCTGGGTACCGTGGATGTGTTTTCTCTTTAAATTCTTTTCTAGTCTGAAAACGAACACCGTGTTGGCCCAGGAGGTAGGTAGGTAAAGAGCGTATGCCTCAGTGGCATTGCTGGAGTCTGAGGCAGTGGTTGCACTTGGCCAGAAAGATCTCCTCTCTAGGCTGGCTTGATGTGACTCTGAGTAAGCAAAGACCTCTTGGTAGAGTCATTCATCTCATGTAGAGTGAGGTGGGAGGCCTGGTGCTGTTTCTCTTCGTGCACAGTAATTTGTATATAGCAATTTATGTGCATGGAGAGACTTCCTGGATCATGCTGCCAACTCCCTCTTCTGCACTGCCAGACACGTGTGTACAGGAATTAGGGGATGTGGCTGCCAAGGCAGGGAGGAGCCTGCCTACACGTGTGACAGTTGGTAGAATAGATCCTTAAACAATATGTTTTCTGTTTGTTTGTTTTTTCAAATAACAGTTTCCTCCTAGTTCAGGGAGCAGGTTATAGAAATCCTCCCAAAGCCAGTGGTGCCAGGCCCAGTCAGCTCGGGAAGAGTGAGAGCCTAGTTTGTTTGTGCACACGGGAAAGGCAGAGAGTATCCTGCATCTTGGGGGAATGAGGAGTGTTTGCCTTGTTAGAAGGAATTTTTAGGATCCAACCTACTACTCTGTTCTGCTTGGCTTGTGAAAATCTCGTGGCAGCAAGATAATAGCCACTATATTGGACCACTATAAAGAAACTGGACCACTATAAAGAAAAAAATGCTTCCATTTGGTCTTCCTGAACAGTGTTAGTATTTCTCAGATTTGCTGGGCTATCATTTAGTATTAGGAAATTGAAAAGAAAGAATGGTGGTATGGGGGAAAAGGGAGAGACAGTGTGTTTTTGTGTAGAGTAACATTGGGGCAATTGGCTTTTGAAATTCCAGTAGGAGCTACTAATGAGAAAAAAAAGGAGATTCAGAGATTTTAAGGTGGACGGTCTTAAAGTTGCGTCCCTAGATAAGAGATTTCATAATGCTAGATAACAGAATAAACATGAATGAAAGCAAATTGGCTTTAAAAATAAACCTATCAACATCAGTAAGGGAAAATATATGTTCCATGAGTGTGGAAACTCTTCAGGAGGCTGGGGTTTAATGAAACTCAAGGTATCCCCAGAGAGGCAAGGACTTTTTATTTTCTTTCAGCATTTTTCGATTTCTCAGAAGGATATCAGAATGGTTAGAGAAGGATCTATCCATATCCGCAAAGCTTTAGGACTCTGAGGTGTTTAGTTAAACCAGTGGCCTTGTCTTTTGTGGATTACTGTATAGGAGAAACACCATTGGAAAATCAAGCCCTGGAGTTGCAGATTAGGTTAGGTGTGCTCATGAAACCTTACGTTTGGAAGGGCTGGAAACCAAAAGAGGAAAAACAGTCATTTTGGCAGATGTCAAACTTTGTGTTTCTAGTTTTGACAACGTCTCTCAATAACACCAGAATGTTTAAACAAGTATCTGTTGAAAGCTGATCCCAGTGATTCTTCTAGACAGACCTCTGAGATTTAGAATTGTTAAACTGTACTTTGAAAGTGTCTAATGCTGATTTCTTATGGCTTTTAATGTGTTACAAAGTGAATGCAGTAACAGCACAAAATAAACTGAGCTCCAGTCCAGCCCTAGTGTGAAGCAGTGGTAATCATTGATTAGTCAAGAAAGCAGAGGAGGGAGCTGAAGCCTGGCTTACTTATTACAGCAGCTGAGAAATCTGAACAGGCCATGAGATAGTCACAGGGAGAACGGAGAAGAAGGTCCTGGTGACTTGGCCTACCCCAGACAAGAGATTCAGACCGACCCAGCCACTAACAGCCCCTGGAAAAGTGGCTCTAACACAGGGAAGCAAGGCCTTGTGAAGACATCTGTCTTGTGATGACTTCTCTTTGAGTCAGGAAAGAAACAAACAGCCAGGAATTTTAGCTTTCGAAGGCCGTTGTTGGTTTTAAAACTAAAAGAAGCAGTAACCTGGTTTACACAGTGCCCTGACTGGATGCACTTTTAGGTTTTCATATAAAATGAGCAGCAGAAGAATGAGTGTAACATGAAACTTGTAACAGAAAAGAAGGACAGGCAGAGGTCATTTGATAGGACACCTACTGTGAGGTGACCACTGAGATGACTTGTGCTGGAAACCTGGCTGTCACAACAGTCAGCTGAAAACAGATTTGTATATACAATTTTCATTTTAAAAGTGATTCAAAAGTGGTGTGATTGGGAGCATGATGAGAGAGATGGTTTGTGTTTGTATGACATACACGTGTGTGTATATATATATACCTTAACAAAATTTTTCAGACCATTTGACATATTTATATTATTGGCTATTTTTGCCAATTGTGTGGCCTTAGCTATTTACATCCCATTCCCTGAAGATGATTCTAATTCAACAAATCATAACTTGGTAAGTGTCCTTAGAGTTCCTGCTTGTCCTGATGTGTGGCTGTCCTTTTGCCTGTACACTGACCGGCAGCTGGCTTTCTGGGTGGTTACAGTGTACAGTTCTGCGTGTGATGTTTCTTGGAGCTTTGCAACAATGCTTTTTCAATTTTTTTTCCTGCACCTCAAATTTACACTGAATGAAAGTGTTTAAAGTTATGAGTCTTGTATAGATATAGAACATTTTATGGAAGAGGTTTGTAGCAGATTTTAAAATAACTTTTCTCTCCATATAAGCTTTTTTTGTCTATCATTCTTTTCCTGATAGCATTAGCTTTTTTTTTTTTTTTTTTTAAATCCAGTGTTATTTGGGAGTGGTGGGTACTTTGGTCAATTTTTCTGGTAAGTAGAGAATTACAGATTTTGTCTATGAACTGTTACTTTTCAGAGAAGTAGAATACAACAAAGCTAATAAACTCCATGGAGCACAGTTTGGAGAAGCGCACGGGATAGTATTGAAGTTAACTCCTAGTCCTATGAAGTGCCCCGAGATAAAATGATTCCATGGTTAAATAAATTGGGATACTTCCACATACTTTACTGCCTTCTTAAAGATTTTATAGTATGCATTAGCTCAAATAAAAACTCCAGGAAGGTCTGTAGTTAAAACACCATTCATTTTGTTTAACTCAGCTAGTCCTTAAAAGTAATTGGTCATGCATTCTTTAAACATTTTTTGACGGAACACATCACGGAACCAGCATTTCATGGAACTTCACTTGGGAAAGATTGATCTAGTTTTTTTCCCTTTTGAAGCTCTGGTGAGCACTTGGGTGGGACTCAGAACTCGTCCCACTGGACTCTCCACTGGCTGTATTGGGGGGTGCATTTCCCGTACCCCTTCTGCGTTGCCATTCACCCACCTGTCAATGAAAGGGGTTGGATGAGAAGATCAGTAGGATGGTTTTTCCTCTGATGTTCTGTAGTCTTTCCTCGATGATTCAGAAGCCATTTCAGGATTTTTCTGGAGCTGCAGCATCCTTGCAGGATCAATTCTTAATAATTGGAGGCCAAGCAGCAAGGCAGATGGAGGAGGGGCCTGTGCTGGATCACAGGAAACTCTCTCTATTGTTTGGCTTTTTCCTCATTCAGTTAGTTCCATTCGTTTTGGTTTCTCGTGGCGAAGCTGTGTTTTAGTAGGGCTGGGTGTTCTTAACCCAGTGTTGGAAAAGCAGAATTGGTGTGGGGAGTGCTCTCCTGGGTTCTGAGGATGCACTGAAATTATGCTCTTGCGATGTTAGCCCACGTGGTTTATGTACAGGCTTTCATGTTTCACTTAAAATATGTGGCATATTTCAGATGTAGCATGATGTCTATTTATCTTTGAGGTTTTCTGGTCTGATTTCTAGATAGTTAAAATATGTGGATATTGCTACTGGAAATTCAGTTGTAAATGAGAGTTGGATATACTATAAACACTGTTAGTACATATTCATACCATGCTAAAGATGATTTGTGTAACTTTGGATATTTTATATAGCTTCTGCTTTCATTGTAGATAGTGACATTAGATGATCATTTTAAAGGAAAAGCGGAAGTAGTGAAAAGCCCCCAGTGGTGGGGGTAGGTCAGCACTGTCTGGGCCACCGCTGGTGTCAGCCTCGTTACCGAATTTAACTGCGGGGACGGTGACCCAGTTTGTTGTTGTTGTTGTTGTTGTTGTTTTTTGTAGCTCAAGAGAACATGATTAAACAAACTTAGAAAAATAAACACCTTTCAGACAGGCAGATTAATTCCAGTCAATGCAATAATTAAGGCAGCTGCATGTACAGCCAGTTCAAGTCCCAAGCTTTCCCAGGGAAGCCTGGTGCACGGCTCTCGTGCTGTCAGACCAGTGAGATTTCTCCATCGGTGAGGGAGGGAATAAAATACAGGAGGTGGAGAGACCGCTCCCTGGCCTCCTCTCCCTGGTTTATCCTTCTTGACAATTCTTAAACGCTGGTCTTTGGATGGGAGGAGGCAGTGTGTTCCTTTGGCAGGCCTTTCTAAAAACCAACATGTGTTCCTTTGACCTCGTAGGATTCTGAAACTCATAGCATTCGAGTTTGTCTTGCATTCACTTGGATGGTCACGTGGTCAGATGAGTTTATTCTCTGCCTGACTCTTTAAATACTTCCGTTCCCACTGTGGGAAGGGAAGGGCTTTGTGGATTCCCCCCCTGACTTTTAGCAAGGTCCCATGCCATGGCAGTCCTCCCACCAGGGAGCGGGTGTTTTTTTAATACATTTGACCCAATTTGTACCAAAGTGATTGCTCTATTTTTGGGATCAGTTTAGAGGCAGCTGAACGAAGCTTATTTTTCGTCTGTAGTAAATACCTTTCGGTTAATGTGAATGGCAAAACAAAGGGCAGAGACCAGTGTGGGTTGCAAAGCTGTACGCATCAGCGAGCTCCTGGTTTCCTTTGCCTCATAGCTCTGTGGGAAATGTATATGCCGAGCACTTAGAGTAAAATCCAGGGCCAGCTTTGTGGAAGGTGTTTCTGCCTGTTACAGGTTGTTTGTAGTGAGATGATTATTTTTGTTGGATGAGAAACATCCCATTGGTGCAGTGCGTGTTTGGTCTGGGTTGTGTGTAACTCAGCCAGCTCTGGGGATTTAGAAACTACCTTGGGGGCAGCAAGTTTTCCCAGGGTTAGATTTTTAAAAAATATATAAACAATCTCAAGTTTCTATGCAGCTTAACATTTGTGGACTTGCAGGGAACTAGTGAGGCTGACGCCATGGAAACGGTGCAACTCAGTTCCCACAGTAACGTCCCTGTCAGTTCGGTCGGCAGCAGTAGTTCCTCAGTTCACTTATTGAAAACGTATATCATTGACTTAATTTTCTTCTTAGCTCTTCTTTATGGAGTGTTGGGGTGGGGATGATGGCAATATTGTCCTTCACTGTGCTGAAAAACACTTTCCTTTGCTCCCTGAACTTGAGTTTCTCGTAAGCAGACTGATGTGGCTGAATGGTTTTCAGTGTCTGTAACCTGTTCCTGATACTTCCCCCACCCCCAGGCTACCACCCATTCTTCTGTGGTGCTGGACTGCCTGCGATGACGACAACTGTCCAAAATAGGGACGCTCCTCGGCCACTCAGACCTTCCCTGAGGTCTGCTAATGGCTGCACCCACGGGAGGCAAGGCCCATGGCCCTTGACCAGGCCGAGTGCCGGGCTCCTACCAGGTGCTCACTGAAGTCTGGGGAAATGCCGCCGGAACCTTCGCTGTGTCTTTGGCCCCTTTTCTGCCCCCTTTCTCATCTTTTCGATGCCAGTTTGTTTCCTTTCAGCATGTTGACATTTTGCCTCCACAGCATCCTTCATGTCTTCCCCTTCCTTTCCATACACACCACGGCTGGATGACTTTTGCGGGATCCTGAGGCTTTGGTGGCTACCCACTATCCACCGGGGCAAGGCCAGACTCTATGGCTAGCTCCTCTTTGGTCTCTCCGACCTTTTTCGGTTTATCCTACATTCCTCTCCTTCACAGCCCCACCCATCTGCCTAAACACCCTCCCCTACGCTTGTCCACATGCGGGCTTTTCCTGCTTTCTCCGTTGGCAATGCCTCTTCACCCCTACTAGGCTTTCTTCACGTGTCCTTGTCCCTGTGGCTGCTCAGAAGTCATCCCAAATTGTGTCTCTTCCATGAGGCCTTTTCTGATCCTGGTCTGAAATAACACTCTTATCCGAACCACTCTCATGGCACTTTATGTATAAAATACCCTATATTTTATTTATTTATATGTACATCTAATCTTTACCTTCAGAATGCAATTTGTGGTGAATCACTTCCAGTCCCCAGCAGGCAGTGCCTGGCCCGGCAGTGTGTAGTGATGCCCAGTAAGTGTGTGTTGTTGATGACGCCAAGTGAACGGCTCTCTCAGGAGACGCACCTCCCCTGTGCTTTCCTCTGAGCCATGTTCTGGGTTTTCTTGGGTGGCAGGTCCCTCTGTGGATTCCTTGGAGGTCCTTGACTGGGGTTGGATGGGATGTTATAAGCGTATATTCCTGAAAAGCTTAGGGTCTTGTGACCCCCTTGTGTGCCTCTGGCTGGAGGAGTCCTCCAACTATCTGGTGTCAGACCTGCGAAGTCTAGAACATTCTGTTCTCTGGCTCGGAGTAGCAGAGCTCAGGTAGGAGCATCCTTGAGAAGCAGTGTTGGCAGTGGACAGTTGTCAGCGGGACCAGATACTTCACAATGGCCAGGGATACCATGGGATAGTCTGCTTTGATTGCATTCTTTCCTCCATGGCTGAGATCCCAGTGTACGGTGGGATTTCCTGGGCTTAAAAAGTGAGTTTGTTGGATCTGCATGGTCATGTTTTTTCATCATGTCATAGTTTTTGCATGTAGGGAGTGGTGTGAATTGTAATTCTGGAAACATAATTTCATCACTTGCTTCGTTGCGCTTAGCGTGTAAGGTGGGTATTAGTTCTGTGCCTTATCTACACTGTACCTTTGCTCTGCCGTGTGTTTGGATTGCGTGCTCGCATTTTTTGCATACCTAGGTTCCATCTGCTCTTCTAGGACAGCCCATGTGCTGCCTCTGCCGTTTAGCCTTCTCTGATCCCTGTCCTCTCTTGCCTCCCTCCCCACCGCCTAAGTACTCACTTTCCCTCTGCACTACTGTAAGCATGGTAAACTCTCTTTATAGATGTTAGTCTGTTTCCCCCTGATTTTATAACTGCTATGGGTTGGTGTGCAGTGTTTCTGCACATGGGCTCTGGGGTCTGACAGCTTGGCTCTTTGGCCAAATAGCTGAATGACCCTGAATGAAAGTAGCATCATGAATTCCTAGAGGCTGAGGCAGGAGACTGATTTGTCTCTACAGTGTTGTGAACTTAACTCTGTGCCTGGGGCACAAGAGGCACACCAGGAAAAGTGTGTGGAGTGAGTGAATATATGATGAATGACCATATGAGGGCTCCGTGGTATGCCTGCATGGATCAGAAGTTAATTTTCAACAATTGGGTAATGATTAATGTTTGCCAAAGAGACTGACTTTTGTTATCCAATAGTAACAAGAATCTCAGGAAACACCTGTTAGAGTTTGTCTAACACTTTGTACCTGAAGCAGGAGAGAAGAAAGACAATACTCAGTGCTTTTGGAATCCCTAAGTTGTAGGCTGGCAGGCGTGTCCAGCGCTGTGTCCGAGCCATTTGTGCGTGACTGGCTGCACTTGGGTGGGTGTGTGAGTGTCACGTTTCACGTAGAGACTGGGGGAGGGAGAGCAGCAACCTGACCAGAGCGAGCGGGTGGGTTTGTGCTGTAGTACTTTACCCAGAGCTGGTTTCCTAATCGTAAAATTTGAGCCAGTTTATATGCTAATCAAATAATCACATCTCTTTTGTAGTCTCACCTAGTTTTGACAAAGAACAAGTTACCTAGCTTGATATTTAATGGAACAGACTTCACTAGAGTATTGACAGTTTTTAAAAACTCAAATCCAACCCTTAAAGAATTCAGATTTGCTACTCTTAACGTTCCTTAAGAATAAGAATTCCAAAAGGATCCTCACTTTTTGGGTTATTTGTCAGAAAGTGTATCTCAGTTTTGTACTCACCCCTTACACACTAGGACTTTCCTGCTCAGACCCTTTAAAAATGAGACTGTCTTAGAGTGAGGATATTTGGTTATATTGTTACATTAGCCAGAACTGGTTGTATTACAAATTTCAGAAATGCAACTCAAGTTGGCTTAGTTGCAAAAAAAAAAAAAAAAAAGTATGTGTGTGTAATTTATTAAATCAGGTAACTGAAAAGTCCAGACTCAGCTGGAAAGGGGCTTGGAGAAGGCATCAGGGCCCCACCCTGCACCTAGCCCTCCGGCCGAGGAGCCCCACTGGCCTCCAGCGAGTCTGCCTCACATACCACCTGAAATGGGTATCCCCTCAGCCCCGTCCGTGGAGCCTCTGTGGGGAAATGCATTCCTTTCTTAACTATAGCGCAAGTTCCATGTTTAAAAGAGGATTACATAGAAAACGAGACCTCTGTAGCACACTTGTGGGTACTTTTCTTTTTAATCCTTCCCACCAGTATTTGTTTCGTTTTTCACTGCCTGCAGAATGTGAGAAGTACCTGCTACAGGGGGTCCACCTGCCCAGGAGTAAAGACACTTCTGTCTTTATATTAAACGCTGGTGATGGTGTTAGGGGGACTCCAGCACAGGCCCAGCAGCTCCTCACCAAAGGAAGGCCCTAAAGAAATTGAAGAGGCTCCGGAGCCCTGGTGCTTGGGTGCTGGACAGGCTGTTGTTGTTGGGTGTTGCTGTTGTGTGGGTGATGCTGTTGGGGGAGGGACACCGGTGGGCATCCCTGCCCTGCAGAGTGTGGATGGGGGGTTGGCAGGCCTTCCAGGAACAGACGCTCACATTCCTCCTTCTGCCCCCTGCCCTGCTCAGACTCCTGGGGCTCTCTGCCATCAGCAGGATCGGAGTCGTCGCTCAGGTCCTCTTCTGCCCGTGTGATTGAAATAAGGAAAGTGCCAGAAGCTGTCTTCCCCTTTTAATTGATGTGAGACTGGTGTTCTCACGGCTGGGGTTCTTGCAGGGAGTAAGGCTGGGTAAGCAAAGCTGGCAGTGGGCAGTGGGGAGGGGCACTGAGAACAACGGAAGATGGGGATGAAGGTGGAGCTGCCCGTGGTGGTCAGTTCTGTGTGCTGCCTGCCTCTCTGTCTCTGTGTCTGTGTCTGTCTGTCCCTCTCTTTCTGTGAGTGTTTGTAAGAGCTGGGGAAAAGTGTGGGTGGATGGATATAAGGATGGGTGTTTTTGACACCAGCCTTGTAGGATGAAGCCTTCCTCTGGTGATTTTAACTAAACAGAGCCCCAGACACTGCCCAGACTGGGGAAAATAACTTTCTTCTCCAGAATCTCAAGGCAGTGATTTTGCTAATTTTTTTCCTCCCTACTGTCTGAGTGGTAATTTTAGAAATCATAGGACATCTGTTGAAATTATTGAATAAGTGAATGAGAGGGTCAGGCTGGAGGGAATAGGGGGCTGATCTGAGGGAGGAAGGCAGGCTGCAGAGGGTTCAGGGAGAATGTGGGTGGCAGGGGGCCCCACCTGGGGGGGTGGGAAGGAGGTGTGCTTGGTCAGCTGTGCCTGGCCACGCAGACTGGGGGAGGGGCTCACGCCTTTTCCTGCTTCCTTCATCTTCAGGGGGGCTCACCCTACCTCCTTTTTCTGTGGCCATGGGGAAGCCTAGCACTATGTAGACTCCCAAATATTTTTGTAGAGCTTTAGTTTGTTTATAAGAAAGGAAGTCCAGGCACCATCATTCAACAAATATTTATCATGACCTGCTATGCAGAGTGCACCAGGCCCATGTGCCCCTGAGTGCTGAGCGGTGCTGCTGCCGCTGCTTGGCTTGCCGCCATGCACGCCGCCCTTTCGTCCCACCAACACCCACCACATGGGGTCAGAGGCAGCCTTCTTTGTTTTTCATATTTTTCATTCTTGTAGTAAATCATCACCCAAAATTTACTCAAGTGATACATGGATATGTTCTTGTAAACACTGAAAACAATACGGATAAAGTGACAGTTCCCTTTTACCTGCCTGGCTCATTCTCGTCACAGTAGTCACCTGAGTGAGATCCTTTTAGAGCCGCTCTTCATGGTGTTTGTGTGCGTATGTGTGGATGAGCTGTGTATTTTAAAATATATACCTGTGCAGTTTGGGTATTGTCAGTTTTACACAAGTGGGTGCATAATGCACGCACTATATCGCTTTCCTTTCCCCGCTTAGTGAGTCCTCCAGACCTTTCCATATCGGTAGGTAGGGATCTAACAACTTCTTAGGTGCTGCAGAATGTTCCATGTATGAATGGATTATGGCTTAGTTCTCCTTCTGTTGAACATTTAGGGTAGTTCCTAAAGTTTTCCTATTTCAAGCAATGCTCCACTGAATATCCTGGCATGCTCTTCTCTGTGCACACAAGTTAACATTTTTCTGGGATAAATGTGTAGAAGTAAACTCTCTGGGTGGGAGGATAGTGCATTTTCGATTTCTGCACACATTGCCCTGCACCAAGCCTGGATCAATTTAAGCTCTCGCTCACGCCTCTCTGTAAGATTTTGCTCACTCAGGGCTAATGAGTGGCCACATTTGTTCTCTCTGTTGGGCTCTGGGAAAGGAAATCTTGAGGGGGGGAGACAGCCTCTCTCTTGGCTGTTTGGGAGGCTTCTGGAGCATCTGGTCAGAACAGAATGTCCATGGACCCCTAACACTAGATTTGTGATCTCTTTGGAGCCACAGACCCAGATGAAAGGCACCAAAGCTTATGGTTCTTTGCCTGACTTTGGGTGCCACCCACTATGGTTCTGTTATGTGTTTGTTTGTTTCCTCACCCGAAGACTTTTTAAATTGCTTTTTAGAGAGAGAGGAGGGGAGAAAGAGAAAGAAAAAATTGATGTGAGAAATAAACATCAATTGGTTACCTTCTCATATGCCCCAGCTGGGCAACCAAACCCACAGATTGGGTACGTGCCTGACTGGGAATTGAACCCATGACCTTTTGGAATATGGGACAGCTCTCCAACCAAATGAGCCACACCAGCTAGGGTGGTACTGTGGTGCCTTTAAAGTGAAACATTCATTCTTGGTAGCTAATAAGTAAATAAATTTCTGTTATAAAAATGGAGTCAGTTTTGGAATGTTTGGTTGCTACAGTTTAATTCCTAGATGAGTTCTGCCTTTGTGTTCCTTTTAATTGGGGAAAATATTCAATCTCGTATATTTCTGCTGGGCCATGTTCTTTGGTTATTATTTATTTTATCTCCACACAGTAAAATCTCACTATTATTGTGGTATTATTATAATTCCAAAAGCTCTGAGGTGGCTTAGAAGATGGAAGAGGTTGAATGAAGGAGCACTTGGGAAACAAAACAAAGGAGACTTGCCCAGGTGCTCCAGGGGAACAAATTTTTAACATCTGGGCACCAAGTTGGCTGTTAGGGTTTCCAGCAGTGGCTGCAAAAGGAAGCACGTTCTCACTTGCATAGCTTTTATTCTCTCAACAATGGGAAGCAGCCACAGTCGAAGCACTTCCAGGAACCAAGTCCCAGGAGGAATCTACAGCGTGGGTCCGTGTACCAGGTCTGTTGTGCGGCCACCGTGAGCTGTGCTTCTGTTAAAGTCGGAAAAGCCTGCCAGCAGAGGGTCTCTGTTCTCACAGCTTCCGTGGGGCTGGGCACAGCACTCAACTGTGGTGTAGCGAGGCATGTCTCTACTCTGTCAGAGCTTTGCCTTTTAGTTATATAAGCTGGCATAGGACTAAAGCTGGGAAGGTTAGAAAAAGAGTAGGTTAACACAGCTATCTTTAATCATAGGTAAGGTACTTTTCTGCATGTTTATTATGTGTCAAATGTTGCCCATTAAACACATTGGCTTATTGTCCTAACTTGGTTTAAGTTAGAATACAAAAGGATAGTTTGAATTACTACAAACAACCCTCCCCGCAACCCTCCATTTTTTGAAGATATTATTATTTTACTCTAATGTAAACAAGGGAAATGACCAATATTTTAAAAAGATTGCCTTGAATGTTCTTCAGTAAATAGATAACAATGGGGTATAATGAAACACTGTTTATATTTAAATGACTGCTTTTAAGTTGCGCAAAAAAGCTTGAATGGCTAAATGGGTAAAATGCAGCCCTTTCATACCAGTAATTAGCCCCTTAGTCCTTTTTTCATAGTAGTACGGAAGTGAACTTGTCTTTGGGCTTTCACAAATTCTGAATTACTAATACTAAAATTAAATTAATGGCAACTCTATTTAAAGCTCTTTTCAGAAGTATTATTTGGTGGGGGTGCAACTAAAACATCTAAGGTTCTAACTCAGAACATGGAGAAGTAGCGACCCCCAACAGGAATTTGGTAAAAGAGAGATGTTTAATAAATCTTCTAGAAAGCCACATGGGGTGGAGCTAGTCTGGTCAAGGTGGAGAAAACTTTGGAATGTTTTAGACTGGCCAACTGAATAAGCTAATCAGTGCTAGAGCAAGCTGAGGTAAATAATGGGCTAGGGGGCTGGTCCTGATTTACCTGGAATGTGCTGAGTGTGAATCACACACCTGGTGGGGTTGAGATTGGAAAGGCTTTCCGAGACCTGCAGGTGGGTGCACTCCTTTTTCAGGTCGTGCAGGTGACTTGCTGAGGGTGACACAGTGAAAGAAGAGCCAACTGGGAACTTAGGCTCTGACTTCGAGTCCATTTCCTTCCCACTCTGGTTATGGCCAGGAAACTGGCTGCAGCCAGGCACTCCCCCAGGTGGCCCAGGTAGGGTCTGAGAATGCCTGCGGCAGTCAGTGGCATTTAGAAAATCACGTGACCAAACAATGTCTCTTCAGCTAAAGCTGAGCATTCAGTCAGCTTTTAATTATCCTCAGTTTTTTTGGTTATCTTCCAAAAGATAGTCTTGATCATGCCCCCTCCCCCCATTTAACTTCATAACTTATTCTTATTCCTTTATGTATACCAGCATGCAGAAATCCTTTGGCCGTTAGACGGCCTCATTTTATGGAAGGCGTCAGGCGCTGGATGTGGAAGGGCAGGAGGGAGTCAGCAGAGCTGGCAGATAAATGCAGAAGGTCTCTCTCCCCTCAGTTACCTTGTTTCGGTTTTAGTGTGGCTGGCATCCCCTGTCCTGTGGACCATAACTGGAGGCAGAGATAATTGCCTTTGTTACTAGCTCATGACTGACATCTACTGAGCTATGTGGGCTTTGTATATATAATCTCCTTTAATTCTCATTTAATCCTCACCATAAACTCCTAAAGAAGAAATGACTAATGACCTCCTTTTACAGGTGAGGAAACAGGGCTGGGAGTGGCTGAAGTGCTTGCACAAGGCCAGGAGGACTAGTAATTGGTAGGGCCAGGATTCACAGCTGGGCTTTGGGGTTTACGAGCTCCCACTCGGCCACGAGGCCATGAAAGGAAGTCAAGGCTCATCTAAACTCTGAGCAGAGGAAGGCAAGGTCATGGGGCAGAGCCAGTGCAGAGAACAGGAGAGGTCAGTCAGCAGAACCTCAGCTCAGGTGGGTTTCTCCGGGCAGGGTTTGCGTTCTGTTCCTGATCTTGGTTAGAGCTTGGAACTTGGGTTTTGGGGTGGCCTGCAAGCTTTCCACACCTCCTCACTTCCCCCAGCCAGAAGCATTTCCAGGCTTCAGGGTGGGGTTTGTGGTTGGAGAGAATCCGGGTGGAGGTTTTTAACAACTCTGCGGCCCCCTGGGGAATCTTCTGAAGCACCTTCTGAATTATCCAGTTAAAATGGGAATGGATAGAGAAGTTTAAATTTGGGCAGTAAGTAGATTTTATGGCACTTTAATTCCTTGCAAAGAGTTGACTTGTGAAGGGACAATGCAGGAGCTGTTGTGGGGTGGGTCAGAGGTTGGTGTTGCATGCTGGTCACTTGTAGGAATAAGTGGTGAGGGTTATAGGCTCAGTCCCCAACTTTGCTGTTAGCCGCTTGTGACTGGGCAAGCTGCTTTTTCTTACCCCATCTGGTGCTTTTCTGTAAAAGAGGAAATAAAACAGTTAGAGGGGTCAGTCCAGGCCCTGGCTCTTGGGAACTATGGAGCAGTGTGGGCTCTTCCTGTTACTGTGTGCCAGGGTGCTCTGTCCTTGAGTCTCAATACAGTTCGGTGAGGTGGGGACTGCAGTCCTCATTTTTAAAAGTATATATTTTATTGATTATGCTATTAAAGTTGTCCCATTTTTTTCTCCCCTTTATTCCCCTCCACCCTGTACCCCACTTCCCACAAGCATTCCACCCCCCCCCCTTAGTTCATGTCCATGGTTTGTACATATAAGTTCATTGGCTTTTCCATTTTCCTGTACTATGCTTAACCTCCCCTTGTCTATTTTGTACCTACCATTTATGCGTCTTATTCCCTGTATCTTTTCCCCCATTCTTCTCCCTCCCCATCCCCGCTGATAACCCCCCATGTGATATCCGTTTCTGTGATTTTGTTCCTGTTGTAGTTGCTTAGTTTTTTTTTTTTTTTTTTTAGGTTTGGTTGTTGATAATTGTGAGTTTGTTGTCATTTTACTGTTCATATTTTTGATCTTCTTTTTCTTAGATAAGTGCCTTTAACATTTCATATAATAAGGGCTTGGTAGTGATGAATTCCTTTAACTTGACTTTATCTGGGAAGCAGTTTATCTGCCTTTCCATTCTAAATGAAAGCTTTGCTGGATAGAGCAATCTTGGATGTAGGTCCTCTCCTTTCATGACTTGGAATTCTTCTTTCCAGCCCCTTCTTGCCTGTAAGGTCTCTTTTGAGAAATCAGCTGATAGTCTTATGGGCGCTCCTTTGTAGGTGACTGTCCCTTGTCCCTTGCTGCTTCTAGAATTCTCTCCTTCATTTTAATCTTGGGTAATGTAATTGTGTGCCTTGGTGTGTGCTTCCTTGGGTCCAGCTTCTTTGGGACTTTCTGAGCTTCCTGGACATCCTGGAAGTCTATTTCCTTTGCCAGATTATCGAAGTTCTCCTTCCATTATTTTTTCAAATAAGTTTTCAATTTCTTGCTCTTCCTATTCTCCTTCTGAAACCCCTATGATTCAGATGTTGGAACATTTCAAGTTGTCTTAGAGTTTCCTAACCCTCTCCTCAGTTTTCTGAATTCTTGTTTCTTCCTTCTGTTCTGGCTGAATGTTTATTTTTTCCTTCTACTCCAAACCGTTTGAGTCCCAGTGTCCTTCCCTTCATTGTTGGTTCCCTGTACATTTTCCTTTATTTCACTCTGCATAGCCTTCACTTTTTCCTCTATTTTGTGTCCATACTCAACCAATTCTGTGAGCATCCTGATTGCCAGTGTTTTGAACTCTGCATCTGATAGGTTGGCTATCTCTTCATTGCTTAGTTGTATTTCTTCTGGAGTTTTGATATGTTCTTTCATTTGGGCCATATGTTTTTTTTTTTTTTTTTTTTTTTTTGGTCTCTGTGGGCCTGTTACACAGTAAGGGGCAGAGCCTTAGGTATTAACCAGGGTGGGGCAATTAACGTTGCTAGGTTGTGGCCCAGTATGTAGGGGAGGGGTTCGAGAGGGAACAATGGCACTTCCTTTGCTACCCACTAGCAAACTGGGCCCTTCTGGTGCTGATTCCCGGGTGGGTGGTTTTATGTACATTCTAGGACTCTGTGGGTCTCTCCAATGGACTCTCTTGTGAGGCTGGGAGTTTCTCCTTCTGCTTCAACCCCCACAGATTTTTTTTTAGAGGTTTTGAGGCTTTATTTCTTTGCATGGAACTCTGGGTTGCGTGGTCTGTCTTGCTCCCCAGTTGTTCCTCCTGGTTATCTACACACAACTGTGGGACCGCCTACTCCACCAACTGCTGCCTTACCGGGTCTGCCAGCCACTGCCTCGCCTGCCCCAATCCTCCATTCGCCACCTTGCTGTGAGTCCACTCCACCACAGTTGCCTGTCTCTGCCATTGCCCCTCCCTACCGGTCTGAATGAATGTTTATTCTTAAACTCCTTGGTTGTTGGACTTCCATACAGTTCGACTTTCTGGCAGTTCCCTGGATATTTTTTGTTTTTAAATTTGTTGTTTTCCTTCTTTTGGTTGTGTGAAGAGGCAAAGAGAGTCTACCTATGCCTCCATCTTGGCTGGAAGTCTGCAGTCCTCAACTTTTCAGATGGAGAAACTGGGGCTCAGAAGACTTACCGGCTTGTTCCTAATCCAGTGAGGAGTGGCAGAAATGAGGGTCGAACCCCTCCAGCCATACCAGGAAAGTGTCCTGGATGCTGTGCTGGGTTAGTGGTTTGTTTTCCAAAGCCATTCTGTGGAAGGTATTTTCACCACACTGTCCCATTCCATCTGTCCTGCTGAATAGCCTCAGATGGTAGTAATTATGGAGGGTGTCGGTGGACCTGGTGACATAAGTTATCCTGCTGGTCATAGGAAGACCTGGACCACACCCCATCTTCAGTTAGACAATAGTAAAAGAGCACTGAGGAGAGACAGGGGGCTGGTTTGGCCAGGAAGTGATTCTGTCACAGCTGGGAAAACTGAATCCTGCCTCTACCCTCTGAGTGATGCTTGAGGCAGGGAGGAAGATCCAGGGCTCCATACCCTCCTATGAGTGGTATCTCCACAGTCTTTTTTCTCAGCTACTAGGGACTTCATCTGACCACTGTGTCTTGTTCCTGTTCAGCCCAGGTGGGAGGCCCTGACCACCTCTTGATTTAAATGTTACTCAGTAGAGGAAAGGAAACAGGTGCTAAGGAGCAAAACAGGTATCAGGGGAGTTCTGGCCTGATGGCTGTGCTCTCAGGAAAGGGATTGGGTGATTCTTAGAATTGGAACAATGACAATCATCACTAGCACCTGGTGGTGCTTCCCTCATTATGTCCGATTTCATTCTCATGGCCACCTGTAAGCACCACACACATTTTATAGAGGAGGCAGCTGAGCTTGGGGCTGTTAAATGACTTAGACATCAAATAGCCAGGAAGTGGCCAAGGTGGCATGCAGACCTCTTGGGTCCTTCCTACCACACTGTGTGCCTGGGCCTCAGGGTGTCCTCTCTGCACGTTGCTCAGGGGGGAGGCAGGTTCACAGATAGGATATGACTTGCCAGAACTAAACTCACTAGAACCAGCTGGTTCTAGTCACAGCTGGTTCTTCTCTGCCATGTGGTTTCGACCTCATTTTCCTCACCTGTGAGGTGGGAGTGACAATGCTAACACTCGCCTCACATTGCTGAGAGGATTACGAGTGATTTTGTAAGGGAACGCTCTGTGAACCCCAAATGCTTTACCCTTAATTTTCTTACACATTGTCACTTTTTTAGGCTTTTAGGACCTTCCCTGATTGGACTCCCTCCTTTTTAGCCTGTATTATCCTGTCTTTAGGAGAGACTTTGGAGGAAATACATTTGGATTCCAGATTTGCTGCTAGCTAGCTCTATGACTGAATTATCTTACCTCCCTTGGCCTTAGTTTCCACATCTGTAAAATGGGGGAAATAATACTTGTCTCACCATTAGCATGGAATCTTTGTGAGCAGTCAGTACAATAATGTGTGAGTGAGATCAAAAGACATGACTTAATTGGTCAAGAATGGTCAGAGTCAGTCTCTTACCCTCCCATGAAGATCGGGGTTCAGCAGTGTGGGAGTGTTGGGGGAACCTCCTCCTGTTACCGCTCCCCCTCCCCCCGCCCCCACTGGAGAGCTGTAGGGCTGGTTAAATCACACACACAGGCCAGGCCTGTTAAATCCCTGGGTTCTCTCTCTGATGTGTGTTGCCTTTCTTGGCCCAATGATTCCCACCCCCTCCACCTTTTCCTTGTTGTGGCCCAGTCTGTGGGGGTGGGAAGGGGAGCATTTCCCTACCCTTTTCTTCAGCAGGGGCCTTGTCATTGCCCCCAGTTCAGGGCTTGCTGGCAGCATAAAGGGCTGTGTGTGAGCCTGGTCTGGTCTCCCAGCGAGTGGCGCTGAAGCAGAGACTACCCGCTGATCTTGTTGAGATGCAGAGGTCAGCATTTTTGGCAGCAGGGAGCCCTGTGTTCCTATTCTTCAGAAAGACCTAGTACAGTTTGGGGGCTATGGGCTTGGTATTCAAGGCCACACTGATGTTTCAGATGGGAGTATGTTCCCTGTGCAGTGAACTAGTAGGGCCTGTGTCTTGAGCTTTGCACCCTTGATTTCAGGCACGAGGCTGAAATCTTATACCTGTTTTCTTCTCTGGTCTTTATAGTAAGTCATATCGCAATGACTAGAACCCATTTTGCAGGTGAGGCAAATAAAGATCAGAGGTGTTAACCGAGTGACTCTTTGCTGAGGTAATCAACCCATAACATTCTAAGTGAGACGTGTGATCACTCTCTCCACTGCTTCAGCCCTATCCTTGCCATGTGCTGTGTGCTGTGTGCCTGTGGAAAGAACACATGTGGTGTCAAGAGTCCAGGCTTTGAGTTCCTGCTCTGTAACCACACTTCTGTAACCCTACTTTGTCAGTCATAAAACAGAGTAAAAAGTCAAATGGGATATGTGAGAGTATTTCATAACCTAGAAAGCAATATGCACATGTAAGGCATTATCCTTATTATTACTGTCTGCTGAACAGGGACTTTCTGAGGACTCAGGCCTCACCTTTCCCTCTGATCCCTTTAGAAAGCAGCTCGAGGCTGAAGCCCAAATCCACTCTCTTGTTTCATGTTGCCAGGGCCACTTATGGTCCCCACACAGGAGAAGAGGCACGCCCATCAGCATGGCCATGTGATGTTGGGGTGTTGGCGTGAGGGTGAGGTGGGGTGGAGAAGGACTGAAAAGGCCAGGCAGCTCTAAAGCTGGAGCAGGCCTTCCCTCCTTCCCGATGTTCAAAGACCAGCCGTTACTTGAAGTCCTGCCTGTTCCTTGAGCTCCTTGAGACTTAGGGAATTTGCCATGCTTGTGAAATGGACAGGACAAGCAATTTTGTCTAGTAATGCAAAGGCTTGTGACCCAGCCAGCCCTGTAGGCGAGAAAAGGCTACTTCCTGGTTTTAAGTGTGAAGAGAACATAGTGAACATCACATCTTCACTCTGTTCCTAAATCTGTCTTCCTTTTGTGCGTGACAAAAACACTGAAGTAACTGAATGCAGTCCCAGCCTGAAGCTGGAGGGCTATCGGAGGCTGGAGGTTCTGATGTGAGGTTCTGACTCTTTCCTGTGCATGTGGTGCTCTGGGCGGTAAAATCGGCTGTCGTGTTCTGCGGAACTCCACAGACTAGACCCTTGCGGTGGAAGCAGCACTGCCATCTGAACCACAGACTTGCCTGTGTTTAATCTTATGCTAGTTTCTTATTTCTAACAAGGCTGTGAACTTCCTACAGGCAGGGACCCAGTCTCCCCTCCATCGTAAGTCCTCCGCTGCTCCTGGCTCCAGGTGTTAGGTAAATGATTGACCATGTGATGAAGCATCACTGTGTCTACAGCAGGCACCCAAGGGTGCTGTAATTGCTTTGATTGTTTGCTTAATGTGAGCCTGATGGTCTCTCTTTCCAGCCCAGGAGTGAATCCTGGGGTCGGGGGACTCCCTTTGGGAGAGACTAGGATTGCTTAATGAAAACATTAGAACTTACACAACTGAAACATAACACCCTGTCACAGTTATTGTGGGGGCTGGACCCTCCTCCCGGTGAAGTTGGAACACTTGTCTTCAGAATCGTGTTCAGAGCCAATTTCTGTTTTTCATTTTGCTTTGTTTCTGGCTAAAATGGGGTTGATCACTGACCTTACTCACCAGTCTTTTCTTAAAGAAATTCTTGGATATTTGTAAGGAAATTAAATCTGTCTTCAAAGAACCAAGCTTTCTTGTTTTTGAGGATCTTTGAGAGGAAGCTGTCATGAGGTCTGAAGGTCTTCCACGGGCATTTCGAAACGTTCTGAGGAATGGCAGTGTTACCAGAATCCCCTGTCCGGCTTCCCAAACTTACAGGTTTGAAGGGAACAACACTGATTTCTGTGATGCTGGTGTGTTTATGCAACAACGCAGCCTAACTGCTTTGCTGTCACACTTCTCCAAGTCTGCGGTCTCGTCTGGTCTGAAACTCTTCTCATGCCAAGAATTCTTCCATCCAGGCTTTTTTCCTCTTTGGTCGCTTGGCCCCAGGAGAGTAGTCAAGTAAGATGTTTCACTCCCGACCATCGCCTGGTTTTTAAAGGCCTTCATCACCCCTGGTGAGGCAGACTTTCATGTTTCTTACCCCGGAGTCAGGGGACTCACTTGTGGGTTCTGGGGAGTGATGATACATGCCTGACCCTTGCCAGGGTTTGGGGTCCCCGGAACAGAGGTAGTTGTATTGTTCACAGCTGTTCAGCGATTTACAGGAATAGACAGAATTACTTCAGCTCCTTGGGCTCGACTTGGAAGAATGTAAGTTTCTGCGTTTTTTTCTTGCCTTTAAAAAAGTTCACTTTTGATTCCAGTTAAGTTAGACATTGTAATTTTAGCCACAGCAATGAGAACACCACCCTGGCCATGCGTGAAGCTGTGCGAGATAACGAAGACTGCTTTAAAAATTGTCCCTTTGTTTATATAAGTGAAGCATCTTTGACTTAGGCCATTGTTCAGTAGCTAGGCTCAGATGATCGCCACTGGCACCTGGCATTGGGACCTGGGGGCAATAAATCACAGAATTAATTGGTCTCCACTCACCAGATGGGAAGAAGGCATATACATTCTTTAAAAAAACTAGCCTTCTGATGTATAATTTACATACCATGCAATCTACCACCTTAAATTATACAATTCATTGTTTTAAAAAAGATTTTATTATTTATTTAAAATATTTATTTAAAAATAATAAAATATTATTTTAATTTTTACTTTTAAAAATTATTATTGTTCAAGTACAGTTGTCTGCATTTACCCCCACCACTCCCCCCGCCCCCACCCCAGCCATCCCCACGTCCCTCCTCTGATTCCACCCCCTCCTTGGTTTTGTCCATGAGTCCTTTATAGTTTTTCCTGAAAACCCTTCCCCTATTTCCCCCATTATCCTCTCCCACCTCCCCCCGGTTACTGTCAGATTGTTCTTAATTTCAGTATCTCTTGTTATATTTTGCTTGCTTGTTTCATTGATCAGGTTCCACTTAAAGTTGAGATCATATGGTATTTGTCCTTCACCTTTTATTACTTTAAAATAATACAAAATTTATTATTTATAAATTTAATAAACAGTTGGGAACATGCAAGAGGGGAAGGGAAGGAGAAAGAGAGGGAGACAAACATTGATGTGTGAGAGATACATGGATCGGTTGCCTCTCATATGTTCCCATCCAGGGACCTGGCCTACAAACTAGACATGTGCCCTGACTGGGAACTGAACCAGCAACCTTTTGGTTCTCAGGCCAGCACTCAATCCCCTGAGCTACACCAACCATGGCTCAGTATTTTTAAAATTTTTTTCCTATATTCAGAGTTGTGTAGCCATCATCATAATCAATTTGAAAACATTTTTATCATTCTGAAAAGAAACCTCATATCCATTAGCCATACTTCCTATTTCCTTGCAACCTCCTCCCTACCTCCTCAGTTCTAGGCAACCTGTAATTTACATTCTGTGTCTATGGACTTTTCATTTATATAAGTTAAATTATGCAACATGTGACCTGTCATGCCTAGCTTCTTTCACTTAACAAGATGCTATCAGAATTTATCCATGTTGTAGAATATATCAATATTTCTTTTTTTATAGCTGAATATTATTCCACTGTATGGATGTACCACATTTTATTTCCCCTTTTGTCAGTTGATGGACATTTGTGTTTCTATTTTTTTTTGGCTATTATGAATAATGCTGCTATAAACATTTATGTACAAGATTTTGTGTGAACTTATATTTTTAATTCTATTGGATGGTATATACCTAGGAGTGGAATTCACTGGGTCGTATGGTAACTTTAACATCTTGAGGAACTGCCAAAGTGTTTTCCAAAGCAGCTGTACTCTATTACATTCTCACTTGCAGTATACGAGGAGGTTTCCAGGTTCTCCATATCCTTGCTAACACATGCTATTGCCTGTCTTTTGGGTTGTAGCCATCCTAGTGGGTGTGAAGTAGTATCTCACTGTAGATTTGCACTTTCTTGATGACTAGTGATATTAATATCTTTTCATGTGCTTTATTAGCCATTTATATATTCTTTGGAGAAATGTCTATTCATAACCTTTGCCCATTTAAAAATTGGATTATTATTGAGAATGCTTGTATTTGTTTTTCTTATATTTGATCTAGAATATATAGCAATTCCAAAAATGATGAAATATCAACACTCACATGACAGGGGTCATGCTGTTATGCAAAGACTGGTGACTTATAGAAGCCTTTAAGCAAGTCTCTCTCCCTCCCCTCTTGGGAGAAAGAGCTCATTTTAACAAACTCTCATTAGTGGGTTTTTATTTTTTAAAATCTGTAAAAGGAATTCCTACTTGTTTTATTTATATATAAATTTTTATATATAAATATAAGTAAATTTATATAAAATATAAATATATAAAAATAAATATATTTATATAAAATATAAATATATAAACACATATAAATACATAAATACACATATACAATATATACATATAGTTATATATAATTTATATATATATTTTATTGTTCAGTTACAGTTGTCCCCATTTTACCCCCATTACACTCCCCTGCCTTACCCATCCCCCACCTCTATATTCAGTCTTTCTTCTCCCCACCCCTGCCTCTCTGTTGCCTTTGTCCATGGGTCCTTTATACAGGTTCCTTTACTTGACTCTTTAAATGAAACAAATATATCTAGGGCATATTTCTGTAGGTAGAAACAAAACTTAAAATTCTGGAGCTTTAGTGTTTTCATGGTATTTTTCTCATTAGAGTCTCATTTAACTACATATATTCCCAAACACACAATTTTAAAAAGCCATAAAAATTATGCACTAGAGGATATAAAGTCTAAATCTGAAACTTGAGAACAAAATATGAATTTTATAAACTTTTAACCCAAAGACTTAACCCTACCACTCAATGGTGAAGAAGAGCATCATGGAAAGACTGACTTTGAAGTCATCCTGACCAGCATTTGAATTGTTTTTCCATTGCTAACTAGCTGTGTGACCTTGAATTTCAATTTCCTTATCCATAAAATCTTTGTTATAACAAACATTTTAAATACAATTTCTGGCACTTAGTAGTTGCTCATTTAATGGTAATTGTTACTATTAATATATAGGCTTTGTGTTTATTAATTGTGCTATTATGTGTATACATGCAGGTTCTTACACATTTTGTCATCTTGTTCAGGAATAGTGTGAATGGTGGTTTTTTTTTTACTGAGTTATAAGAGTTCTTATACATTGTGGATGACCAGTCCCTTCCCAACTATTTGATTTGCAAATGTTTTCTCCCTTTATGTGGATTGTCTCTTCATTTTCTTGGTGGTGTCATTTGGGCACAAAAGTTTTTAATTTTGATGAAGTGGCATGTATATTCTTTGAATCTTTTAAAAATTTTTTATTTTTTTAGAGAGAGGAATGGGGGAGAGAGGAGTGGGGAAGGGGGAGAGAGAGGGGGAGAGAGAGAGAGAGAGAGAGAGAGAGAGAGAGAGAAAGAGAAACATCGATTTGTTGTTCACTTATTTGTGCACTCATTGGTTGCTTCTTGATGTGCCCTGACTGGAGATTGAACCTGTGACCTTGAGGCACCAGGGCGATGCTATAACCAACTGAGCTACCTGGCCAGGGCCTATTCTTTGAAACTTATTGTTGGAGAGGGCCTTTGAGGTTGCCTGTTTCAACTGCCTAGCCCTAGTGATGGGGGAGGCTCTGCGGTTCAGAGAGGAGGGGTTTTCCTCTAGGTCACTGCCAGAGAAGTCAGGACTGGAGTTCAGGTCTCTTGACTTTCACCTTGGGGCATCTTGGATTTCCCCCCACTATATCTGAAGGGGAATTTAGGTTATGTGTGTAGGGAAGGAGAGTTTGTAGCTGTGAACCATTGTTATTTCCCTTGAAGTGCACAGACCCCAAACTCTACTCTGCTTATGGATGAGACTGCTAAGGTGCCTCCCCATAGTTCATTTGCTGCCCTCCAGCTTTACTGAGATATATTTGACACAGTTCATTTGTTTTTAAATAAAGAAGGGTCCTTTCTTTCAGATCACTATATAGAGAATTGCTTACAGCACAGCTGTTCAGAATGGTAGTCACTAGTCATATGTGGCTACAGGAACTTAAATTGTACTTAATTTTAATGAATGTGAAATTCAGTTCCTCAGTTACACATGCCACATTTCCATCGCTCAGGATCTACCATATGAGACAGCACACACAGGGAACTTTTCCGTCATTGCAGTGAGTCCAGTTGGACAGTGCTGCCTACAGAGATCTGTGCCCTCTGCCCCCTGGCATTCTATCCATGTCCCTGGACTTGGCCTTGATTTGTATTCAGCCTGTTCCTCACCACCTACCATAAGGACTTCTGTCTTTGTAGCTGTCTCTGGGTTTCTTGGCAAGCCCCTACTCAGCTTAGGTGGACTGTGGGCTCAACTGGGCCCAGCTTCTTTTTCATAGTTTCTGGACTTGGTTTTCAGTAATGAGACCACTGCCTTCCCTCACCCCAGCCAATAGATGTGACTTGCAGGAATAGAGCTGAAAGATGCTTGAGAGGAGTATGTTCTTTCTTGGAAAGGCTAACTGCTAAAAATGAATGAATAAATTGATCTGCTGTTGGGACAAGGGAAAGAAGTTGAAGAATTTTTAAGTTGTAGCTTCATTGATTGGTGGCCTTTTGGGTGGGTACTTCCCTTTAGAGGCAGTTGGTGCTAAGAATTTGCAAGTGATGTGGGGAGGGAAGCATGAGGAGTTGGAACCTTGGTGTCCTGAGACAGTGACAAGGCGGATTTGGCCTAGTCCTGCTTGGCACCCTGTGGGGGGTCACCGTTATTTCAGATACCTGTAATCCTGAGGGTTGTATGAGCAGCTGATCCCAAGGTCTCCATGGGATCCTGTGTACAAGTGTGGGAGACACTGTAGTTGTCCCAAGGTAGCCTAGGGGATGTCTCAGAGGAGAAGGGATTTGCCCAGGCGCAGAGCAAGTTAGTGGGGGCAAAACTGAGATGATAACCCAGGTCCTGTGGTACTTCACCTTATTCACACTCCACCTGCCATCTTGCACATCTTCATTTACACAATGGATGGGTACTTCAAACATACCACCAAACAAGATGACTTCTTGGAGACATTGTCTGGGCTCAGACATTAATTTAACCCACATTGCACACAAAAGTCTTGCCTGTAAGTCCTCCTTTGCTGCTCTCTTCATTAGAAAGCATTAAGAAACCTTTCAATTAAGGCAGGATCACCCAGAGTTAGTTTTCATTCCTTCTCTCCAGCCTATCTCCAGGATCTGTTTCTTCAGGGAGGTCTGTCCTTGACCTTAAAGATGTAATTGGGAAACAGACTTGTTATTTTTGACATCAGCCTTGTCCACCAGCCTGTGAGAGCCTTGAGGGCGAGACAGCATTGTCTCTTGACAGAGAGACAATGGGGACTGGCACAGCATGTTCATTTAGTGAATATTTGTGGAATTACTCTTTGTCAGGACAACTCCCTTTTGGTTGGGTTTTTGAGGTATGAGGTTCCTTCTCCCTATGATCTTAAAATGGTGTCAATTCTAATTTGGAAATGATGACCAGAAGAAATGGTATAATTTTTCTGTCCACAGCAGGGACAGTTGCCCATGTGACTTTGCACTTTATAAGAACTGGAGGACTCATACATTTGTGCTGAGAAGGGCTACTTTTTGCTGAACTGGGCAGTGGGTGGATGTAGTGCAACAGGACCTGCTGGGAAGGATTCCCAGACCAGTGAGAGGGCAGGCAGGGAACTGGGGAAGGAATTCCATGTCATAGGCACAGAGTATCTTGCTTAATAGTGGAGCTCTTGTGCTTTCTCTTTCAGAGGTGGAAAACCGTTCTTTTCAAAGACAAGCTTAAGGACTATTGTGCCAGCACATGAAACCACAAGATAAATTTATGCATCACTTTAGCACGAGCAATACAGTTTACAAAAGATCTGCACGAAAATCTTAAAACAAGTTGAAACATTTGAGGGACAGGGCTTCTAGGGTCAAGATGGTGGGACTGGTGTGCGACCCGACCAGAGCACCTGTCTGCCTGGCCTTCGAAGACTCTTTTTGGGTTCATTTAAATTATTTCTTTGCTCAGCTCCCACCAGGGCCTAAGTTTGGTTGGAGCAGAGCAAGTTTTCAGGCTGAATTACTTGGCTCATTGCCTTTGTTTTCATTTTCACATAGCCTGTGGCTATCTGGCCTTTTCAGCCCAGGAAAATGGAAATAGTTTTAAACACTCATTTGAGCTATGAATTTCAACCACGTATTAATTTGCTGCTATTCCCTGATTTTCTTATCTTCTGAGAAGCAATGAAAGGATATGAAGGCAGGCCTCAGGGGTCCTCTGGAGGTGCCTCAGGGGCCTGGGAGCTGGGCAGAGAGGCCTGGGAGGGTGGAACTGTGTCCTCCCACTCCTGCTGCCCATGGAGCAGTTCCCCGCCCTCTGTGTGTGTGTGTGTGTGTGTGTGTGTGTGTGTGTGTGCGCGCGCGCACGCGCGCGTGTGCACTTAAGTTTTCATTTGGGGAGAAAAATTTCTGAAACCCCTTGTGGAGGCAGTAAAGGAGAGATTGGCCTGTGTCTTATCTTCACTTGAGTCAGTAATGGCTCTGGGCTGTATGTTAAGGGCTCGGATTTTGTTTTTCTCCTGAGTGAGCCATGGATAGATTCTGTACGAATGCCTCAATTTAGCCTTTGACTCAGCTTAGCTCTTCAAGGCAGAAGTAAGAACATAGTATTATGAGTGAGCATAGGCCCTATAGTGATTTCTGTGTGTTATGGACATCTTGAAAAGAATTCAGTGTTATCCTTTTTTTTTTTTCCCCAATATGAAAAAGGGCCATATCAGGTTATGGACTCATTCTGTTTTCTTCCAAAACTGCTTTCCTAGGGAGGAGCAGATCAGGGGATGAGGAGTAGGCAGTGGGTCATATGAAACGCAGCTGCTTTGCAGTGGGGCAGTGAGAACACAGTGGGATAAACTAGAACTAAGTGATCAGTACAGGGCTTTGTAGGTTTGTTATCCTCTGCTTTGCTCTATAAAGCCTAGAGATGACCTATTTAATTCCTGTATACCTGGAGTTCTCTGAATGTGCCAAGGATCAGCCTGATTCACTGAACACTAACACAGGGAGTCCGAACTCAGTCCCTGACTGCAAGGAGCTCCCGATTCACTGCAGGGCAGATGGCCTTTAATGAGCCAGTATCTTAGGACACCTGTGGTCCAAATAATGGGCCCAAACCCAGCATAGACTAGATAAGCCAGAGAAGAATTTCTGGATCTCATAACTGACCAGTCCAGAGATAAATCTGGAGTCTCAGTCGTGGGGCTCAAATGATGTCATCAGGATCTGGTTTCTTTTTCCCCCCACACTGACTCCCCTTCCTGTGTGTTGACTCAGTTCTCAGACATGCCCCCCACTGGTAATTGCAGGATGGCTTCCAGCAGTTCTCAGGCCTGCCTCTTTCTACCTTCCTCCCAGCAAAAAAGAGCATGAGGGTTTTGTCCCAGCCATACCAGACAGGCTTGTTTCCTCTCATTGGCTTAGGCTGGGTCATGCCCACATTCTGAGCTTGTGTGGCCAGGGACATGGGAAGCACTGACTTAAGCTCCAGTCTTGTGCTTCACACCTGACCCAGGGTGGAGCCACCTCTACCCTAAGCCCCTGGCTAGGAATGGAGAGAAACCGAATCATTGACTGCTGAGAAAAGGTAGGACTCTGGCCTGACCAAGAACCTGGGGCTGTGTTCCCACCTGACACACCCAGAATTTATTCCATTGTGAGTATAGCATCTGCTACCTTGTGGCTTTAGACACCAAATCTTACCTCCCCTGAGATCATCGTTCTTGCTGGGTCAGGTGGGGAACTTATTTCAGTGAACACGAGGACCTTGACGTGATATTAGATATCTTCATGGAGATTACTCTTTGAGACTCTCAAGAGATAAAGCTGACCAAGGACAGTTGGTGCAATGGCAGGCGCCGATTAGGCATGTTGCCAGCTAAACACATTTTCATCTTAGGTTCATATAGCATGGTGCGAAATGGTGTAGATTTCAGAGATTTTGGAGAAAGACCTGGGTGTACATCTTGACTTTGTAACTAAACCTCGGGATCCTCATCGGTAAAATAGTAACCACCTCCTAGAGTTGTGAGAAATAAATGAAGTGATATGTGTAAAGCACGGTGCCTGGAACATGGTGAACTGTCCATGACAGGTGGCTGTTGTTATTTCTGGATTTTTCACATAAGCAGGGCATACTGCCAGATAATCTCTCTACAGTTTGTTTCAGCGTTACGACTCTGTAAATCTATGAAAATCTTTCTTCCGCTGCCCTTAGCTATTCAGAGTTTGAGAGGTACATCCTCATTGAGGGTGAGATGTTAGAAAGCTCTCAAACAATACGGTCTTCGCAGAGTATAGCACTTCATAGGTTACTGAGTACTTTCGTATTCACGAGCTCATGTGAACCTACAACGGCCTGTGATGAGGCAAAGCAGGCCTCACAATTCCCACTTCACAGAAGCGAAGTTTATCAGTGACTTACCCAAAGCATGGTGGCTGGAGCATTGTGGGGCAAGGCCTGTGGTCCAGAGGCTTCTCAGATACCCCAGGTCTTTTGTAGCCTTCTACTACTCCAGAGGGGATTTGCCTTTCTAATATAATTCATTGAATTTGTTAGATATCTACCATAATTTCAGATGGGTTCGAATGCAACACCAATATTGTACAGTTCTTCATAAGAAGCCTTGAGCTCATTTAGTGAAAAATAAGATTGTCTTTTTACTTCTATCTTTATTCACTCGCCTGATTTATCAGGATTGAATTGCAAATCTCTTCTGCCATTAAAGCAAATTAGCTCAATTTGTGCAGTATGGAATAAGTCAAGTTTATAACATTTCAGAGTTATAGTCAGTAGCTTCCTAATTAGAACCTGAAAAGCTTGCCTCACCGAGGTTCAAGTCATTTATCTTGGGAAAGGTAAAGATGTCTCAAGGGTGTTGGACTCCTGTGAAAGAGAGCTAACTGCTAAATTCTTAATTTCTTAGTTAACACTTACCTCATTTCTTCCCAGACACATGCCTCAAAGCACTGGGCACTCATAGTATTTACAATACTGGATAATAATTACAGCAGCATTAATTATTTGAGAAAAATTGAGTGTGCTCAGCAGCCAAAAGACAATTGTTAGGACATTATTAATGTGTTTTTTAAAATTTTATTTTAATTGTTGTTCTTGTACAGTTTTCTATCTTTTACTCCCATCCCACCGCCCCAGCCCTTCCCACCTCCCTCCCATTCCCACCCTCCCCCTAGTTTTTGTCCATGTGTCCTTTCTACTTGTTGCTCTAAACCCTTCCCCTTTTCCCCTGAAATTCCCTCCCCTCTTCCCCTCTGGTGACTGTCAGCCTGTTCTCAATTTCAGTGTCTTTGGTTATATTATGCTTGTTTGTTTGCTTTGTTGATTAGGTTCCTGTTAAAGGTGAAATCATACAGTATTTGTCTTTCACCGCCTGGCTTATTTTGCTTGGTATGTGCTCTCTAGTTCCATCCATGCTGTTGTGAAGGATGGGAGCTCCTTTCTTTCTGCTGCATAGAATTCCATTGTGTAAACGTACCATAGTTTTTAAATTTAAATTATATTTTATTGATTACACTGTTACAGTTGTCCCATTTCTCCCCCATCATTCCCCTCTGCCCTGCATACCTCCTCTCACTCACATTTCCCCTCTTAGTTCACATCCATGTGTCATAAGTTCTTTAGCTTCTACTCTTCCCACACTATTCTTGCCCTCCCCTGTCTATTTTCTACCCACCGTCTATGCTGCTTGTTCTCTGTACCTTCCCCCCCCCTCCTCCTCCCACTCCCCTATTGCTAACTCTCCATGTGATTTCCATTTCTGTGTTTCTGCTCCTGTTCTAGCTGTTGGCTTAATTTGCTTCTGTTTTAGGTGTGGTTGTTAATATCTGTGAGTTTGCTGCCTTTTTACTGTCCTATTTTTTATCTTTTTTTCTTAGATAAGTCCCTTTAACATTTCATATAATAAGGGCTTGGTGATGATGAATTCCTTTAACTTGCCCTTATCTGAGAAGCACTTTATCTTCCCTTCCATTCTAAATGACAGCTTCACTGGATAAAGCAATCTTGGATGTCGGTCCTTGCCTTTCATGACTTGGAATACTTCTTTCTGGCCCCTTTTTGCCTGTAAGATGTCTTTTGAGAAATCAGCTGACAGTCTGATGGGAACTCCTTTGTAGGTGACTATCCCCTTATCCCTTGATGCTTCTAGAATTCTCTCCTTCATTTTAATCTTGGCTAATGTAATGATGATGTGCCTTGGTGTGTTCCTCCTTGGGTCCAATTTCTTTGGGACTCTCTGAGCTTCCTGGAAGTCTATTTCCTTTGCCAGATTGGGGAAGTTCTCCTTTATTATTTGTTCAAATAAGTTTTTGACTTGTTGCTCTTCCTCTTCCCCTTCTGGTACTCTTATAATTCGGATATTGGGACGTTTAAAGATGTCCTGGAGGTTCCTAAGCCTCTCCTCATTTTTTTGAATTCTTGTTTCTTCATTCTTTTCTGATTGGTTGTTTCTTTCTTCCTTCTGGTCCACTCCATTGATTTGAGTCCCAGTTTTCCTCCCATCACTATTGGTTCCCTGTGCGTTTTTCTTCATTTCACTTATTGTAGCCTTCATTTGTTCATCTAATTTGTGACCAAAATCAACCAATTCTGTGAGCATCCTGATCACCAGTGCTTTGAACTGTGCATCTGATAGATTGGCTACCAGTGCTTTGAGCTGTGCATCTGGTTGGTTGGCTACCTCTTGGTTGCTTAGATGAATTAGCTCTGGGGCCCCAATCTGTTCTCCCGTTTGAGCCATCCTTGTTTTTTTTTTTAATTTTAATTTTTATTTTTGGTCTGGTGGCAGCTGTTACGTAGTGAGGGGCGGAGCCTTAGGCATTCATCAAGGCAGGGCAGCCCAGATGCTGGGTTGTGATGCTGGATGTGGGGCAGGGTCCGAGAGGGAACAATGGCACCTGCTCCACTCTCTCGTGGATTCCAGTCCCTTCTGCCACTTTCCCCAAGCAAATTGGGCCCTTCTGGCACTGCTTTAGATGTGGGTGGGCTTGTGCACATTCTAGGACCCCGTGGGTCTCTCCAACGAACTCTCCTGTGAGGCTGGGACTCTCTCCCGGCATCCACAAGTGTTCTCAATTGGTGGGTGCCCTTTAGGCTCTATTTCTCAGCCCTGGGGCCCTGCACTGTGCAGTCTCACTGCCCGTTTTCGCCTGGCTTATCTGCACGTGAATGTGTGACCACAGTTAGCCTCCTTGTGCACCCGGCTTGGTGTGCTCCTTGCCTCCCTGTGCTCGGTAACCACCGCCTGTGCACCCAGGACCACCAGCTACTACTTCTTCCCACAGCGACCCGTCTCCACCACCTGCTGACTCCGCCCCTCTTACCTGTCTGGGTGAATTGTTGTCTGGCTTCTGTACAAGTCAATCCTCTATCTGTTCTGGTTGGGTTTATTTATTTATTTTTTTTGGTTCTATATTTTTGTTGTCCTTAATCTTGGCTGTGAGAGGAGGCACAGTGTGTCCACCTATACCTCCATCTTGGCTGGAAGTCCTGTATCATAGTTTTTTGATCCATTCATTTACTAATGGGCACCTACGTTGCTTCCAACACTTGGCTATTGTAAATTGTGCTGCTATGAACATTGGGGTGCATAGGTTCTTTTGGATTGGTGTTTCAGGGTTCCTAGGATATAATTCTAGCAGTGGAAATGCTGAGTCAAAAGGTAGATCCATTTTTAGTTTTCTTAGAAAATTCCATACTGCTTTCCATAGTGGTTGTACCAATCTGCAATCCCACCAACAGTGCACTAGGGTCCCCTTTTCTCCACAACCTCTCCAACACTTGTTGTTTGTTGCTTTGTTTATGATGGCCATTCTGACTGGTGTGAAGTGGTATCTCATTGTGGTTTTAATTTGCATCTCTCTGATAGCTAGCAATATTGAGCATCTTTTCATGTGTCTCTGGATCCTCTGTATGTTCTCCTTGGAGAAGTGTCTGTTCAAGTCCTTTGCCCATTTTTTAATTGGGTTGCTTGTCTTCTTAGAGTGGAGTCATATGAGTTATTTATATATTTTGGAGATAAACTTAAATCCTTGTCTGCGGTATCATTGGCAAATATGTTTTCCCATATGGTTTCTTTTTTATTTTAATACTGTTTTCTTTAGCTGTGCAGAAGCTTTTTATTTTGATGAGATCCCATTTGTTTATTCTTTCCTTTATGTCCCTTGCTTCATCAGTAAAAACGTTGCTACATGAAATATCTGAGATTTTCCTGCCTACGTTCTCCTCTAGTACTTTAATGGTGTCACAGCTTATATTTAAATTTTTTATCCACCTTGAATTTATTTTTGTGTATGGTGTAAGTTGGTGCTTGAGTTTCATTTTTTTGCATGTAGCTGTCCAGTTCTCCCAACACCACTTGAAGAGGCTATTTTTACTCCATTTTATGTTGTTGCCTCCTTTGTTGAATATTAATTGACCATAGAGACTTGGGTTTATTTCTGGGCTCTCTGTTCTGTTCCACTGGTCCATGTGCCTGTTTTTATGCTGGTGCCAGGCTGTTTTGATTACAGTGGCCTTGTAATACAGTTTGGTATCAGGTATTGTGATCCCTTCTACTTGGCTCTTCTTTCTCAAAATTGCAGCAGCTATTCGGGGTTGTTTATGGTTCCATATAAATTTTTGAAGTGTTTGTTCTATGTCTGTGAAATATACCATTGGTACTCTAATAGGTATTGCATTTAATTTGTAAATTGCTTTGGGTAGTATGGATATTTTGATGATGTTAATTCTTCTGATCCATGAACACGGTATATGCTTCCATTTGTTTGTGTCTTCCTTGATTTCTTTCTTCAGTGTTGTATAGTTTTCTGCGTAAAGGTCTTTTACTTCCTTGGTTAGGTTTGCTCCTAGGTATTTTATTTTTCTTTTTGCTATATCGAAGGGATTTTTTTCTTGATTTCTGCTTCTGATGTTTCATTGTTGGTATATAAAAATGCCTTTAATTTCTGGATATTGACTTTGTATCCTGCTGTTTGGCCAAATTCATTTATTAGGTCGATCAGCTTTTTGGCTGAGTCTATAGGATTTTCTATGTACACTATCATATCATCTGCAAACAATGATAGTTTTGTTTCCTCCTTTCTGATTTGGAAGCCTTTTATTTCCTTTTCGTGTCTAATCGCTGTGGCTAATACTTCCAATATTATGTTGAATACAAGTGGTGAAAGTGGACAACCTTACCTTGTTCCTGATCTTAGTGCAAAAGATTTTAGTTTTTGCCCATTGAGTATGATGTTGGCTGTAGGCCTCTCATATATGGCCTTTATTATGTTGAGGAATGCTCCTTGTATTCCCACTTTGTTGAGTATTTTTATCATAAATGGGTGCTGTACCTTATCAAATACTTTTTCCTGTTCTGTTGATATGATCATGTGATTTTTGTCTTTGCTTTTGTTTATGTGATGTATTACATTTACTGATTTGCGAATGTTGAACCATCCTTGCATCCCAGGGATGAATCCCACTTGGTCATGGTGTATGATCTTTTTAATGTATTGTTGGATGCAGTTTGCCAATATTTTGTTGAGGATTTTAGCATCTATGTTCATCAGCAATATTGGCCTGAAGTTTTCTTTCTTTGTTGTGTCTTTATCTAGTTTTGGGATTAGAATGATGCTGGCTTCATAAAAAGAGTTTGGGAGTATTCTATCATTTTGGATTTTTTCGGAAAGTTCATGAAGGATAGGGGTTAGCTCTTCCTTAAATGCTTTGGAGAATTCTCCTGTGAAACCATCTGGTCCAGGGCTTTTGTGTGCTGGAAGTTTTTTGATTACTGCTTCAATTTCATCTGTTGTTACTGGTCTGTTCAAGTTTTCTGCTTCTTATTCATTGAGTTTTCAGAGATTATATTTTTCTAGAAACTTGTCCATTTCACCTAGGTTTTCAAATTTGGCATACAGTTCTTCATAGTAATTTCTTACAATCCTTTGTATTTCTGTGGTATCAGTTGTAATCTCTCCTGTTTTGTTTCTGATTGTGTTTATTTGGGTCCTCTCTCTTTGCTTAATGAGCCTGCTTAAAGGCTTATCAATTTACTTTATCTTTTCAAAGAACCAGCTCCTGGATTCAATGATCCTTAGAATTGTGCTTTTAGTCTCTATGTCATTTAATTCTGCTCTGATCTTGGTTATTTCCTTCCTTCTACTTGCTCTAGGCTGTCTTTGTTGTTGTTCCTCAAGTTCTTGTAGGCGTAGGGTTAGGTTGTTTGTTTGAAATGTTTCTGTCTTTTTTAGGTAGGCCTGTATTGCTATGCACTTCCACTCTGAGGACTGCCTTTGCTGTGTTCCATAAGTTTTGGTTTGTTGTGAGTTCATTTTCATTTGTTTCCAGAAACTTTTTGATTTCCTCCCTAATTTCATTCTTGACCCACTCATTGTTTAATAGCATGCTATTCAATCTCCATGATTTTGAGGATTTTGGTTTTTTCCCCATGGGGTTGGTTTCTAGTTTCAGTCCCTTGTGGTCGGAGAAAATGCTGGTATGATTTCAATTTTCTTGAATTTGTTGAGGCTAGTTTTGAGTCCTATGATGTGGTCTATCTTTGAGAATGTTCCATGTGCATTTGAAAAGAATGTGTATTTAGTTTCTTTTGGATGAAGGGCTCTATATATATCAGTTAAGTCCATTTCATCTAGAGTGTTGTTCAATGCTACAATATCTTTGTTGATATTTCGTTTAGAAGATCTGTCCATTTTTGACAGTGGGGTGTTAAAATCCCCTACTATAATAGTGTTGCTGTCAATATCTTTCTTGAGGTCCCCTAAGATTTTCTTTATGTATTTAGGTGCTCCTATGTTGGGTGCATATATATTTACGATGTTTATGTCTTCTTGATGGATTCTTCCCTTTAGTATTATGCAGTGACCTTCTGGGTCTCCCTTTATGGCCCTTCTTTTGAAGTCTATTTTGTCTGATGAGTATTGCTACCCCAGCTTTTTTTTCCTGTCCATTTGCTTGGAAAATTTGTTTCCAGGCCTTCACTTTGAGTCTGTGTAGGTCTTTTGTCCTGAGGTGGGTCTCTTGTAGGCAGCATATGTGTGGGTCATGCTTTCTTATCCATTCAGCGATTCTATGTCTTTTGATTGGAGCATTTAATGCATTTATGTTTAAGGTTATTATTGATAGGTACTTATTCATTGCCATTTTTGTACCTGTGTTCCCCCCCCCCTTCCTTCCTTTCCTTAAAGCAGTCCCTTTAGCATCTCTTGCAGAACTGGTTTGGTAGAGGTGTGTTCTTTTAGACTTCTTTTGTCTGTGAAGCTCCTTATTTGGCCTTCTGTCTTGATTGAAAGCCTTGCTGGGTAAAGTAGTCTTGGTTGCAGGCCTTTGTTTCTCATTACTTGGAATATTTCTTGCCATTCACTTCTGGCTTGGAGTGTTTCTGTTGAGAAGTCAGCTGCTAACCTTATTGGGGCTCCCTTGTATGTTACTTCCTTTTTCTCCCTTGCTGCCTTTAAGATTCTCTCTTTGTCTTGGAATTTTGCCACTTTTATTTTGATGTGTCTTGAAGTGGGCCTCTTTGGGTTCCTCTTGATTGGGACTCTCTGTGTTTCCTGGATTTGTGTGACTTTTTGTCTCATCAGATTAGGGAAGTTTTCCATCGTTACTTTTTCAAATAGGTTTTCTATCCCTTGCTCTTCTTCTTCTCCTTCTGGTATCCCTATTATACGGATATTGTTACATTTCATATTGTCTTGCATTTCTCTTAATCCCTCTTCATTCTTTCTGAGCCTCTTTTCCTTTTCTTGCTCTTTCTCGGTGTTTTTTTTTCCACTTTGTCCTCTAACTTGCTGATCCGGTCTTCTGCTTCATTGATTCTGCTTTTGATTCCTTCTACTGTGTTCTTCAGTTCAGAAATTGTATTCTTCATTTCCTCTTGGCCTTTGTTGATAGTTTCTATTTCCTTTTTCATGTTGATATAGTTTGCATTCAGTGCATTGTAGCTTCCTTGTAGTTTCTGGTAGCTCATTGGGAGCTCATTGAGCTTCCTGACAACCATTGCTTTGAACTCAAAATCTGATAGTTGAGTTGCTTCTGTTTCATTTATCATTCATTCTGGGGCTTCCTCCTTTCCTTTCATTTGGGGATTGTTTCTTTGTCTTCCCATTGTTTGTGAGACTCTTCTTGTTAGCCTCAGGTTCTTAAATTGATCTGTTCTGGCTCCCTGGGTTTAAGGTGTGAACTTCTGTAGTAGAATACCTGTGGTGCAGTCTCCTTCGGGTACCCTGGTGTTCACAGCTTCCACTGTCTCAGCTGTTGAGATGCCCCCTCTTTGGGTCCAACTCTGTTTTTTTCACAGTTTTGGCTTTTTTTTTTGTCTCACTCATGGGTATTTAAAAAGAGAAAAGAAAAAAAATGAAAAAAGAAAAGAAAAAAAGAGGAAGGAAGAAGAGATAAGATTGGAAAGAAAGGAAGAAGGAACAAAACAAAGAAGGGAAGAGAAGCAAAAGGAATTGAGGGATAAAAAATAAAAATAATAAAAAATAATAATAGAAAATATAATTAACAAAACAAAACTTTTTGCTGGCTTGAAACTGGCCAAACCGGTTTTTCCGGTCTTGCTGGCTGCAATGGGCTGAGGGGCGACTGGTATCGCTCTTCTCCCTGTTCAGCACTCAGTCAGCTTTGGGCTACTCTCCTCAGTGCCTGCCGCGCACTCTCCCCAGAGCTAGCCCGGTGCGTCTCCTCGAAGGGCCTTGGGCGTGGTTTCTGAGCCTCCTGCAGAGAGCGTGCTTTCCCGAGTTTATGGGTGTGAGCTGTGAGCTCCTTCCCATCAAGCACTCCCTGGGCTTATGGGTGTGAGCTCCAAGTCTCCTACGGGGTTTGCGTACCAACCCGAGTTTACAGGTGTGGGTTCTGTGGGTTTCTTGCATTGTGCGCACTCACCCTAGGTTCCCTGGTATGAGCTCTAGGTCTTCCACAAAGCCCCCTCCTCTGGTCACACGGGTGCCTCTGGTTTCTCAGCCACCTGTGGTCGTTTGGCCGCCTCCAGGCGTAAGGGCACCTCTGGTTGCAGGGGCTTGGGTGTGCACTCCTCCCAGCGCTATGCGTAGTTTTTCACAGCCCCTGTGTGTTTGCCACTCAGACCTTAACTCCCCTCCCTGGGACTTCAAGCAACCAGATCTCTCCCAGTGCTGCTCAAACCTTGTTTGGCTGGGGAGGGAGCAATTGACCCAGTTCCCTCCCTTGAGTCCTGTGGCAGACCTGGTGAGCGCCGGGTGGGGGCTTCAGCCGCCCTGGTCTCTGCACTGATACCTGGGCCCTTTTTGTCCTGAAAAACACTCCTTATCATCTGGTTTTTCAATGTCCGCTACAATTTTTGATATATTTTCATCTATGCTGTGGTACTGTTGGCTCTTTGTTCTCCGTACATCGGCTAGGTTTTTCTCCCTTGTGTAGGGGCAAGTGGAATGTGTTCCCTCCTACTGTGCTGCCATCTTTCCTCCCTTATCAATTTTATTTATTCTCGGAGTTATTTTGAAGATTCTCTAGGTGTTTCTATGAGTGCAACTATTCTGTGAATAAAAGACAGTTTTATTTATAGCTTTCTAATACTTATGTATGTACATATGTATGTATGTATGTATATTTTTTCTTGCCTTATTTCATTGGCTAGGACTGTAGTATGGTGCTGATGTGGAATTGGTGAGAGGGAGAGAGTATTGTTTTACATCGACTACAATGTTAGGTTTTGCATAAGTGTCCTTTGAGATGAGAAAGTTTCCTTCTGTTTCTAAGTTTGTTGAGAGTTTTCATTATAAAAGGGTGTCAAATTTTGTCAAATGCATTTTCTGCATGTATGGAAGTAATCATATAGTTTTTCTAATTTTTCTATTAATGTAAATTCCATGAATTTGACTTTTAAACCAAATGTCACTCCCAGGATAGACCCCACTTGGTCCTGATGTATTATTTTTTTATTACTGCATTTAATTTTTTAATTTTGTTAAGGATTTTTGAATGTGTGTGTTCCTGAAGGGTACTGTGTCTTAATTTTCTATTTTGTAATGTCTGTCTGGTTTTGGTATCAGCATTATGCTGGTCTCATAAAATGAGGAGTAGTCTGGTACCAGTTTCTCTACCATAATCAGAAATAGGGTTCTAGTTTTATTGCTTTTAAGTGCATAGAGTGATGGCTGTTAGATTAAAATGGTGGAATTATTTTAACAATCAGCTAAAAATTTCTGCTTATTAATATGGGAGATGTCTATGGAATAGTGTATTTGTTGTGTACAAAGTAATGCATCAAAGATGCTGGAAAATATTTTATCCTAAGTGCGATGAACAACTCAACCCTCCCTTTTGCTAAAATTTCTGTTTTATTAGCAAAATTTCTTTTATCACTCAGGGAATGAATTATCTGATTGTCATTCCTTTGTAATTTATGGAGTATAAAATTAATAAGATTTTATTGTATGTTAATATTTGAATCTCATTATTCTCTTTCTACGCTCTTTTGGTTGTATTTCTCCCCAATAAAAGCTTATATCCTAAGTCAGCTAGTGGTTTTTTATCTGTTGAGTTATTTTGTATTAAGTTGATCACATGGCTGCAGATAAAATAAAAATATTTTTTCATCTGTATTAATGGTATTGTGGGTTGCTTCTATGGTTTCTGTTTGGAGAGACTTTCTTTCAAAGGAAGGAATATAAGTTTAGTCTAACTCAGCAGTGATTCGGTATGGAATGGAATTAGAAGAAAACAAACCGTCAATTTTGCTGAAGTAGAAATCTGTGCTAAGTAAGCAGTGGGTGAGAGGGAATTGGAGGCAACCATGCCAGTTCCCATAGTGATACTGTATCCAGGAAGAGGACAGGGAAAAGGAATTGTTATGGAAGAGTTCTGGGCATGTGATGTGATGCTTTAGGAAGCATGCCAACTCTACACCTCTGTCTTTAGAATGATGTGTTTAGACACACACCCTACACAATGTCTTCAGCAATACTTACTGTGCTTCTCTTTAGCCCCTTCAATCTCTAGAGGGTGGCACCTCTGGGGGACATAAGTCCCCATGTGATTCCCTTGTTTTCATTCCAAGAGTCCAGGAAGGTGTGTGAGTTATGGCACCTATAGGCAGGGACCCACAGTGTTGCTTGGAGCCATCTGGTGATCTCTGACTGACAGGTCTCTGCTTCCTCTTGTTGTTGACTCCAGGTCCTGGCTGAGTCACAGGATGCCCGTGGGGTGAAGTGCAAGTTCTTGGAGGCCACAGGCCTGACCCCAGTGCTGCCTCTTGTAGGAGTCTCAAAACTTGTTCCTCTGGGAGATACTTTAAAAAGGGTCTTGGGACCATTTCTACATTTGCACAAATTGTTCCCCGAGAATAAAATGTCCCTCCTTGCTCTCCACCCACCCAGATCCTAGTCATTCTTAAAGGCTTATTTCAAGTCTGGCCTCTTTTAAGAAACCTTCCCTAATTAAATGTTCAAGCCCCCTTTTCCTTCCCTTTAGGACCTATTTTGTGCATGTGTATGATGTAATATAGCCTTAAGAATGATGCATTTTGAACTGAATTAAGAAGCCAAGGTTTATTTCAGCAAATATAGCTCAAGTCTGATTTTAGAAAGTAACACAGGATGGAGGCATTTCATTTATTTACTTGACATTCGCAGGTAGGGTTTAGCTGTTGGGACACAGGAGTTAAAAAAATGTTTCTCTGCTGTACAATGGCAAATTAAGTGTTTGCAACAAGCAGAAAATTTAGGATATAATGAGTGTCAGAGCAGAGAATTTGTGATAAAAGAAACATAATTAAATTATTTGGCATCTTGATTTCTCTAGCTGACCCCTCCTGGATTATTACTGCCTTATTTGCTTTACTTTTAGATTCTGTGGTAAGGTTTTTCTGTAGAGGTACCTTCCTGTCATTCTTGAATCCTTTCCCCCACACTCACTCTTTTTGGGTTTTTGAGTTCTTTTTCCCTTTTGGTTTCTGTGCCTCAGCCCCTCTGCCAGTTTTCTTAGGGGGCTGAGATCAGAGGCAGTTATCCCCAGGACCAGATCCCAGGCTGTGTAATCTTAAGCTAGTTCATCTCACTGGTCTTCCTTTTATTCTCTTTTAAAAGAAGGGTAAGCCCTGACCTGTGTGGCTTAGTGGGTTGAGTGTCCTGGGAAGCAAAAGGTCACTGGTTCGATTCCAGGTCAGGGCACATGCCTGAGTTGTGGGCCAGGTCCCTGGTTGAGGGTGTGTGGGAGGCAACTGATTGATGTTTCTTTCCCTCTCTTTCTCTTTCCCTTCCCCTCTCTCTAGCAATAAGTAAATACAATCTTTAAAAAAAAAAATAAAAGAAGGATGATGAAGTTTGCCTTACAGGATGGTAGCAGAGTTTGAGAGAATATATGTCCCATGCTTGGCATCTGGCAGGAGCTCTGATGGTATCTGAATAGGTCTCTACTTGCTCTGCGCCTGGGGTTGCATCGGTCTTTACACTCAGCAAGTGCTCTCCCAAAGGGTTACTTACATGACAGGTAGGTGACCTTAATAGTTGATAGCCAAGCGGGGGTGAGGGTCATGAGGCTCAGGTTTGTACACTGAAGTTTGCTGAATTTTTGCAAAGGCATGTTTCATGATATATATCCAGTCGCAGGTGTAACTGGATTTAGGAAACACAAGTCCTGGGATGACACAACATATTACATAGCACCTAGGCAGCAGTTAAGGCCACAAGAAGTCAGTGGGTATCTTACTTTGTGTCCTGTGTGGACATCTGGGAATAAATAACCAGGGGAGAGAGAGAATGTGGAGCGGACAGAGGATGTGGGATCTTAACCACAATAATAATTGCCACATATGGAGCAGCTGCTCTATTTCAGGCACTGTCCCCAGTAGTCACAACCACACCCTAGGGCAAGAAGTAAACTGAGGCACCAGGAGGCAGAATTGGGAGTGGGGTGAGTAAAAATCAGAGAGCAATGTAAAATGGACGTTTCAGGGGAGGGGAAGGGAATGAAGAGATAAAACAGGATAAGAAATTTTAAGCACTTTTTGGTAACTAGAATTTTGTCACATCTCTTGATTTTTAAGATAATCAGCATTGGTTACAGTTTGAGATGATGATGTCAAATTGACTTTTCCATGTAAGTTGCTTTTGTGTTGTTTTTATATTTGTTTTTGAAAACCCTTTACATTTGTTGGATTTTATATTCTTAAGTTTGTTGAGGCAGATACTTTTATAGCCAGGAGGACTGGCAAGGTGGTGTGTGTGCTGACTAGAAGGCGGTGGTAGGCTTAGACTCCGGTCACTTCCTGCTGTTACTGGCCTGTGGGCCATATTGTGGAAGTGGAAATAATAACACTCAGTATCCACCTCAGGAATCAGGCCCTGTGGCCTTTTTTCTGGCCCTTTGCCTGAACTTCTAGGGCTCTGAGGAGTTTTTGTTCTGGTGACATGGCAACAGCTGCACAGCCAGTTAGCAAGGACAGTTGAGATGAGACCAAGAACTTGCCCTTCGACCTGGGCTCTTTAGTAGATCAACTTCTTCTGGTGTCTCAGCCATGCGACTCTGAGATAGCTCTCTGAGTTGTTACTATATCTGCATTTCCCATCATGTTTCCCTTTTTGTCTTGGCTTCAAAAAGCTTAGAGCTAAATTTATTGCCTGATTATAGTTTCTGGGTTGTTCAAGTTTTTAAATATATATATATTTACTTTTTGTGTGATTTTTAAATTTTTATTTTGATAATCTTATTGTTTCTATATCCTTTATTGCATATTACTTAAATCATTTTGAGAAGTAGGTCAGGTTTACATTTCAAAATCATTTCTGTGGAAGGAGGGTCACCAGGCAAATGGGGAACAGATTTGGGTAACTGGTAAAAAAAAGTTTGGAATAGATTTTGTATTTAAACTCTTTTTTAGGTTATTTGCTATCAAATAGTCTGTACAGCTCATTTTCCTGTCCTCTTATGTGAGGTAAGCATTCGGGAAAAGTTTTTCTTTTTAAAGGTTATCTGTTTTCCTCATTAAGCAAGTACTGGTGGGGTGACCTTCAGAAGTTGTACACTTGCAGGCAGACCTCGGAGTCCCTGAGGTTGTGGGGACTGTACCCCTGGCTATTCGTTGTGAGGGGCCTGAGGCAGCTGCCCTGGAAACCTGAGGCTGATGTATGGGACTGGGGGCTCTGAGTCTGTGCTGCCAGCTGCTGGCCCATCTCCTTCAAAGTGGAAGGACAAGATTCTGGGCATAGTTACTAGATGTCAGTGCTGCTCCATGCCCCCCTCCCCCCAGGCACAGCGTGCCCCCGCCCCCCCACAGCCTGGCTTTTAAAAGTAGCTTTTATATACCTGACAAACCATTTTTTGGCACCAGCTATACGCTGGGCACTGAGATGGGTGCTGTATTTTTAAACACTTGATGACAGCAGGGTTGTTAGTAGTTACTGATATGATAGGGTCCTCACAGGCAGTGCATTTCAGAGGAATAATATTGAAAAGACTCAGCGTGGCAGATGTGTTCAGCCCTCGTAGAGGAAGTGAGGCTCCTGTAGACACCGAGGATGCTAGTCACTCCGGGACAACCAGGTGTAGAACTCCCTTTCCTGGGCTGTGCTCCTTGTGTGTGAAGGCCTCTTTGGACACCTCTTCGTGGTAATTCCAGATACTCGGGTTTACAGAGAAAGTACATTGGATTCCAGCAGCCCTTCAGTGTGGTCCCCAGAGATGCCTTGTGTTATTTCCAGAAGTTGCATGGGGGTGGGAGGTAGAGTATGTAGGCTGGCCACACTTACCCTCCCTGTCCTCCCACCCCCCACCCTCCCCCACACTTGCACCCTGTGACTATTCCTTTCCCTAATTCAACTGATTGCTTTTCTTTTCAAATTGCTGGCTTAAGCTTTATTTTATCTAATTTTATCTCCTCCAGCCTCGTGCATCCAGAGCATCCTTAGGGCCTGTGCTTATTCTGTCCCTTTCACTTCTCCTGTGTCCCCACCATGCAGTGGGGTGAGGGGGGATAGAGGGGCTGTATTTGCGTAATCTCTGCATTTTCTGGCCCCTGGAGCTAGCTGGGCCGTGCTTTTCAACCTCGGGGACCTCTCCTTTCTGTGTCTCTCTTGCAGTTGTATGTCATTGACATAATTTGCTTCTCCCAGGAGCTGTTCTTATTTCTTCTTTCTCTCTCTCACTGCCCACTTCTTTCTTTTGCTCTTTGTCCTTCCCACCCCTATTCCACTTTTTTTCCCCCCTGCTTGCTGGCTTTTCTTCCCTTCTATCACATTTACATGCTATTTCTTTTTACTTCAAGCATCTGTTTTCTAACTCATGAAATGCAGTTGGTATAATTAAATATGTAATATGTTTATTTTAATATCAGTATGTTGCTGCTTCATGGGCATATTAATAGGAGACTTGATGGTTAGCACTGGGCCAGATCACTGTTTGAAACGTCCAGTCCTACCAGCTCCCCATTGGGACATTTATTAAGCGCCTTATTGGTTCTCTCTGTGTGTTTGTGTCTTTGCTCAGCATCCGTCTCTCTCTTAGTCCCTGTCTTTCTCTCTGGCACAAATCACTAATACAGACTGTCACTTTTTCCTCTCCATAAGTCCCCTTTTGTAGGCACACACAGACACCTGGGGGGCTGAGGAGGAACAAAAAAGTGTCCAGTCACGAGGCTACACGCAGGAACCAGTAGAGAACTAGCATTTCACGCCCACATCTCTGTTAGTTACCCTTCCTGCAGCACTTTCAGAGTTTGGAACGTGGAACCTGGGCACCCTCCCCTGAGTGCATTGCTGATGCAAAGCAAAGAAGGCAGGAGCAATCAGCCTTGCCTCACCTGCCTATGGTCCCAGGTGATCCCCTCCTCAAATGAATGGTAGGGAGATCAGCCCCTCTCTGAGTGGAGAGACAGGAAATAAGGATCCAGCATTAGAATAGACTACATGGCATTTGCTTGTCACTTCTGTTTTAAAGTAAGTAAAACTCTGTCTTTGGCTTAGAATTCTGGCCTCTGGGCTGGTGGGTGAATATTGACCTGACGGGCATTACCTCCCATGTAGAAAAGACTTGCATGCAGGCCTGTAAATTAGAGCTCTACGTCGGATGAACCCTCTTAATGTTTTCAGCCGAGTGGAGTTAGAACATGTTGTTTCTTTTGTGGTTATGAAAACAAACAAGGATCCCCTTCCTCCCAGCCTAGCAGATAGTAAACTCATACTTGAAATCCGGTTTCATTGGCCATAAAAGTTAGATGAAAGCTGACACAGGTATCTTAGAAGATTGTGATGTATCTTGGACCACAAATTTCTATTCCTTTTCTGGAAGAGAAAAACTACATTTTAGATTTAGGTAATTTGGTTAAGGTTCGCAGACCATCTAAAACATGAACGTTAGATTAAGTTTCTGGAATTTCAAGTTTGAGTCCAAAGAGAGGCAAATCCCTCCACCTTCTGGGCTCTGGCTTCTTGGCCCTCTAAAGGGCGTAACAACGCCCGTCTCACTGGGACGGGGACAGCCAAAGAGAAAGTTGTGTCAAGCACACACTGTGTGTTCACTGTGTGCTAGTAACTGATAAGCCCTTTGGGAAGCCCAGTGAAGGCCTTGGTGGTCCCTTTGTTTTTGTTTGCTGGTTTTATTTTGTTATAATGTGTGGCTGGACCTAAAATAACACATGTTGTTTGTGCTCTGTGAACACTGGTGCTTTTAGGGTCTTAACTATATCGTTTCATGGAAATTTTGAAGGAACTCATGGCTCTTAAAAAGGCTGAAAAGTTTTGAATTTTTTTTCTTCGCAAAAGATTTTGAAGCTTAAGTCATGTAATTAATAACAGAGGAGGTTAAGAGTCAAAGCTTTTTTCTTACTTTGGTCATTTTTTAAGCTGAATTTGGCATGGGTTGAAGCAAATTCATGTCTTCTTGACCATTCACTTTTTAAAAAAAACTGAGAAAATAGATTCTATCTCTAATGAAATAATTGCAAACAGCCCTGTTACCATATGGTGCTGATTTTTCACAGAAGCATTGTTGAAATGCATGGGAACTACCAGGTTAAGGGACGTAAAAATAGCCCTCACTGCATACCGTCCAGATGGTATCTGCAGACTACAGAGCCCAGGCGGCATGAGAAACGCCCAGAGCAGGGGTTGGCAGGCCGTGGCCCTCGGGCCAAACCCAGCCTGCTGCCTGTGTTTTTGCGTGGCCTGCAAAAGAAGGATGGGATGTCACATTTTTAAGTAGTTAACAGCAACAACAACAAAAAATCTAAAGAATAATGCTGTTTTGTGACATGTAAAAATTATACGGAATACACATTTCAGTGTCCCTAAGTAGGGTTTATGGGGACACAGCCATACGCGCTCATTTACGTGCTGTCTACGGCTGCCTCTGTGCTCTGCTGGCAAAGGGTAGTTGCCCGAGGTGTTTGCTGGCTGGCCTTTTACAGAAGAAGAGCACCGAACCCAAGTCTGGATGGTGAGGAATTTCAGTTCTAATATGTATTAATTGATATATAGCTTCTTTTTTCAAGTTGAGCTTTTAATTTTAGTATTTTGACTTTTCTTTTTCTTGAAAAATGTGTGAAGAAGGACAAACGTGCCCCATTGACCCCACTACCCAGATCACCCTCTGTAACACTCCTGGGGATTGAAACTGCTCATGGTAACAGTTTTTGCAGACAGTTTAAGAAAGATGTGGATTAAGTAAAAACTTATCCCAGTGCCTACACGCAAAGGCAGCACTGTTAATAATTTAATATTTAATGTGGCAAATATTTTTGTGGTTATACCAGAATATGTCTATCCATTCAAAAAAGCTTCTCATAGATACTTAATTTGCTGGTAAAATGCCTCTTCATTAGTTATCGAACATCTTATAATGAAAAATTCCAAATGTGTACAACATGAGACAGAAGACAAAACGCGCGCCACGAACCCATCGTTCACTTTCAGAACCTCCCGCCTCGTGGGCAGACCTTGTTCCCTCAAGGGAGTCCGATCCCCACAGCACTGCCCACAAACCCCAGGTGCACCATCTCGCCTGTAAATGTTTCTGTACACACCTTTAAAAGAGTGACTCTTTAAAACAACCGCAAACCATTAAAATGGGGAAAAAATAACAGTAATTCTGTACTATAAATTTAGGCCCTGGGTATTAAAACTGTTTTTTTTTTTTTTCCTTCTCATAGTAGTCTTTTAAATGTCATAATTTGTTTTACTCTTTGTTTGAATCAGATCTGAATAAGGCTTCCATAGTGGGATTGGTTATTTTCCTTTCAGTCAGTTTTAATCTATGCCTTCCCTCTATACTTTTTATTTTGTCCTTGTCACTTACTTTTCAGAGAAAGATTATTTCTCATGTAGGTGTGCCAGCCCTGTGCTTGGCACCTTCCCGTGTCCTCTAATTTGCTAGTTGGATCTAGAGGCTTGAGCACATTGACATTTTTATTATTATTGTTATTATTATAATACTTAGCTAGGCCACTTCATAGATGATGTTGGGTTCTTCGTAGGAGGCACTTAAAATCGGGCTGCCCCTCTTTGTGATGTTTGCATTTGGTGTTTAATCTGTACATCCAGCCATTCATTGTGGGCTGTAAAATGCTGATACTCTAATTCTGTCATTCCTCTGCCCATTTCTCAGCTGAAATATTGATTTTTCCCTAAATTTACCAGTTTTGAAAGTATCGAGTTGGCTTATTAGCATTCTTGAACAGTGACTGGTTTGTTTTTTGGTAATTAAAAATTACAGATATAAATATATTTACTGTTTCATTGAAGTTATTGATGCTCAGTTTCGTGCCCTGTTTGGTGAGCATGAGCCTTTCCAAGTTGCTCCCTGAGTGCTTTGGATGTGACGGTAGCTGTCTGTCTGCTGTGACAAGATGTTCAAGATGGCATTTCTCACCCCAGGTCTGGAATCAGCCATTTCTCCAAAGACTTTTTTTTTTAGTGGGAAATAGTGTTTTAAGGCTACAGTCTGGACTCAGAGGTGCATATCCATAAACAAACAAATATTTTTTTATGGTGAAAAACCCCCAGATGTATAGAAAAAGCTGCATAAAGCACAACCTCGGACAGACTCTGGGGGGTCCCTTTCTTCTGACCACAGGCCCTCCTCCTTCCCCGCAGGTGGCCACTCCCTCGACTCCTGAGGGTAATCACTTCTTTCCTCTTTTTGGTTTTAGCGTTCATGTGCATCATTTATATGCACATCCCTGAACAACAGAGCTTGGTTTCCTGTTTTCACATTTTATACGAATGGATCATGCTGCATGGATACTTGTGCATCTTGCTTTTTTCATTCAACGTTGTAAAATTCGTTCATTTTCTTTTTCTTTGCAGTATGATATATTTCATTGGATGAATACAGACCACAGTTTATTTCAGTTTACTTGTTTTACTACTGAAGCACATTTGAGTTGCTTCTAGTTTTGAGCTGTTAAAAAAATGCTAAGACTCTCCTTGTGCCTGTCTCCTGGTGCAGATGAGCCTACATTTTCTCAAGGGTATATGCATAGGACTAGAATTGCTGAGCCAAAAGGTGTGTGTATCTTCTTTCCAGAGAGTTATACCAGTTAATACTCTCCCTAACAGTATGTGTGTTCTGAATGTCCTGTGGCCTCACATCCTCGCTCACACCTGGAATTATCAGACTTAACATTTCCTCCAGTTTGTTGATTAGAAGCAGTATCTCACTGAGACTTTAGTTTGGTGTTTCCCTGATTGCTGGTGAGGTTAGACACCTTTTAATATGTTTAATTGACCATTTTGGATTTCTTCCTTTGTGAAGTTTCTGATCAAGTCTTTGGTTCATTGTTCCTCTGAATTTTCTGTGACTGATCTGTAGGGTTTTACATGTCTTGGGTGCAGGGTCTCACTGGTATGTGTGCTGTGGCTGTCTTCTCCCACCTTGCAGTCTTTCCACTTCCTTTACGGTGCCTTTCATGAGCAGGAGTCCTTGTGCCTGTTATGTCTTGTTTTAGGAAATGTTCCTCAACCCTGAGATAGGCTAGGACATATAAAGATATAAAATATTACATGGTAAGATCTGGTCTTTATAGCTTTTTAAAAAATTTCTATGCACTTTCCCCTTTAAAAAAAAATCTACACAAAAGGAATGATACTGTCCCATTGTTCTGTGCCTTACTTTTTCATATAACATGTTATTTTGGAGATATTTCCACATCACCCATATGCTGATCACAACTTTTATTTCCAGTTTTATTTCCTATTAAAATGGTGCTGCCAAAAACTTGTGCATGATCTTGGCAAAATTTCATGAGTATATCTGTAAAGCAGATTCTAAACAGTGGAATATCTGGGTCTAACAATTTGGTTATTTAAAAAGGTAATAGATACTAATATTTGCTCTCAGTGAATACATGTAAAATAGTCAGCAGTTCCTATAGTCTAAATTAGGAGGTCCAACTGGCATATCCAGAGAAATTACCTGGATGTGAAGGGCTTTTTAGACCTAACTTACATTAATTGCAATATGGTTATTTTGAAAAGATTAACACCTTCTATTCTCCATGTTTCAGAGGAAGAAGTTGCTAATTTAGCTATATTATAGTTTGGAGCAAATTTCATAGGGGAGTCTATGCTTGTGTGGAGTATATGAGGTCTGTCTGGAAAAAGTCCAGCCATTGTTAAGATAACGAGAACAGCTGGCACCACATCGATGTAACCTGACAGCCAAGAAGAGTGGACTTGAATGCACATGTGTGAACAATGACAACTTCAGTGTACTAGTCAGTGAGGGTGGTAGACACTGTTGAGACACTGTTGAGCACGTATACTGTGTGGTTATCACATTGAAAGTGACTGAGCAAGTAGAGCAACGAATCTGCATCAAATTTTGCATTAAGCTTGAACATTCCTCCATGGAAACTATTTGGATGATTCAGAAGGCCACAGCTATGGGCAACTGGTGATGGGCAGCCTCATCATGACAATGTGCCTGCTCATGCATCACATCTAGGGCAGAGTGTTTTGATGAAACATGAAATCACCCAGGTGACTCAGCCCCCCTACAGCCCAGATTTGGTGCCCTGAGAGTTCTGGCTTTTCCCAAAACTAAAATCACATTTGAAAGATGGAAGAAATGTCAGACTGTCGATGAGATAGTGGCTGCTTATGGCTGGGGTGGGAGGCTGGTGAGATAGGGAGGTGATAGCTAAAGGGCGCAGGCTTTCTTTTTGAGATGTTCTAAACTTGACTGTGGTGATGGTGGCACATTTCTGTGAATATACTAAAAACCATGGACTTGTTCACAAATGGGTCAATTGTATGGTATATGATTGCATCTCAATGGTGCTGTTAAAAATTGTAGGGAAAAAAAACAGTGCAGCTGTTTTTCCTCAGCTGGCTCAGCGAGGTTTTCCCTGTTAGTGCATCGGTTTGCTTTGAAGGTGGGATGATACAGAATTCCCAGGTCTGGAGGAAGGGGCCTAAAACAGATGCTGGTTTGACGTAAGTGAAATAGCCAGTTTACTTACCAACAGGCAGGAAAATAATTGTGTGAAAGTAATTTCCTTCACTGAATGAGTCAGAGCTATTCAGAGGCTCTTTAAGGAAGTGTAGGGGTCAACATTATCAGTTCTTCTTTCAGGGCAAAAAACCTCAAACAAAATACTTCCCACAAACCAACCCTCCCCAATCCAATGTAACTCACGGTGGTGTAACTTCTCTGATTTTATAATAATATAGATTGTAAATGGTACTTTCCCTCATCCCCCATTTCTGACTAAACCTTTTCTGATGCTGGGGTGAGGAGAGGAGTAAAGAGAGGCAGTGTATACAGGTGAGTCAGTGTTCATTATTCAAATGTGCAGGATTCAGAGCCCTCTCTTGGGTAGATGTATGGTACATACTCAGGAATCAGTATTTGTTGAGTTCTTAATGCCTGCCTGTTCTTGCATAAGACACTCTGTCATAACCGAGGAATATGGTGCCTGATTGAGATAAACATGTGAATAGTAATAATTCGAATAATAAATTGCATGTGTTGATTATTGACTGTGTGCTAGGCCTGTGCATTTTAAATTATAAAAGCAGGAAAAACCTCTGGCAGTCAGAGGTGACATTATCTTGTTCAGTTCTCACAAGCATGGTGGTGGATGCACTTACTACCACTTTACAGGTGAGGAGGCAGAGATCAAGGGAGGTTAGGTGTCTTGCCCAAGGTCACAAGGCCAGTAAGTTCACACCCAGATCTATCCAGCACCAGAGTCTGAATCTCTTCCTGTTGGGAGAGGGGTCATGCAATTGGCAACATTTTTATTATACAAATAAAACAAATTAAAAGACAAGGAAACACACAAAGAAGAAAATAAGTCACCCCTAACTCGACTGCATAGGTATGGCTATCTTTCATGTTTTATGTATTTCTTTGTAGTGCTTTTGTGCCTTCTGATTTATTTTTATATCCACCAACCTTTGTCAGCCCCTGAGTGAAGGCTGTTGCTAATTCGCTGAAGGACCTTGGGACTGAGGACATACAAAGTCTTAAATCAGGCTGTTTCCCGGGCTGAGGGCACAGGGACAACACAACTCTGACAAGTTCGTACCGTGGCCCAGCTCCGGGGAGGTCGTACTGGTCCCAAAGTGTCCCTCAATTTCTGTCTACTCTGCCAACTGTAATGACTGCCTCTCTTGTGGAAAGAAATAAAGGGGTGCATTCTGCAGCATGTATGATTAGAGCAAGTATGGGTAAGTATGGGGAAGTGCAGGGCTGATAATAATTGGTTCGGGGTTACGTAGATGGGTGAAGTGGATGGTGGGGAAGGTCCTGCCGGGAGGCTTTCTGAGGCAGATGGGGCTGGGGCTGGCTCTCCGCCAGTGAAAACCTGCCAGTCAAGCAAGAAGGTTCCACATAACTGTGAAAAGGTCGTGAGAACCTCCAGTGCTGGGAGGATCTAGGTGAGGAAAAACCAGAGGGACTTTACCCGGTGAGTCATCAGTCATTTATTTGCCTGGTGACTGGTGGGGGTCACCTGCAATTGTGCCTGTTTCCAGTGGGCAAAGGGTGTTAGAGCTTCATCTCTGAACTGATATTAAAGGAAGGGCTGTATTCGTGAACCCAGCTGCACCTCACACGTGCATGGCATATTTAGGAGAAGAGGTTGGAGCAGGGGTGGCGCGGTCTGAGGGTAGCAGTCCTGGTCTCAGCTGTGCTGCTTTCTAGCCACATGACCTGGCTGATTGCTTAGCTCTCATTTGTAGAATGTGGGGCCACCCATAGCATCTGCCTCTTAGGCTCCCAGGTTGTTGGTTAAATGAGAAAAGGCACAAAAAGCATTTAAGTGCAGTGCCTGGCCCAGAGTAAGTGCTCAGTAGAGACAAGCTAATGTTTTATAATTCCAGAGAAGGGGAGAAATGGGTATTAAGGTTGGACAGCTCTGGTTTCTTCTCTTTGTGTCCACAAAGAAAACCATGCTTATGAGACTATAGGCACGTCACTTTAATATTCTGGGCCTCAGTTTCCTTGACAGTCAGATGTTGGGTGGTTCTAAATGATCTCTTAGAGTTTACCCATGACTGTAATTCTATGATTCTGTAGGGTTTTTTTTTCTTTTCTTTTTTTTTTTTTACTTATACATAGGGACATTTTTTTTTCTCGTGATAACTTTTTAGATCTATTCTCTTAGCAACTTTTAAATATGAAATATTATAGTCACCATGCTATAAATTACATCCCTGTGACTGATTTTATAGCTGGAAATCTGCACCTTTTGACTCCCTTTACCCACCCCACAGAGGATTCTGTAGTTTTAAAGAGTAGCTTATTGAATCCAAAGTACCCCTCAGGATGTGTCCTGGTTTGAGGCTCCCCATGACATCGCCAGGGCAGTGCCCATTCCTGCCCTTTTCCCGGTGAGGAAGCAGGCTGACAGACACTTACTGACTTGCCCTCCCAAGGCTTCAGAGCTTGCGGGAGCTTATTCTAGAAAATGAGGCTAGGTTCCCTGTAAAATTAACATGTGAAATATGGGTGCACCCTGATTAGGCTTTTGCTCTTGTCATGAAAGTGAGCCCTTGCTCTTGTCATGAAAATGAGCCCAGAGGCTTCTTGGGGGAACAGGGTGAGGATTTCAGGGGGTGCTTCAGGCTAGGACTGTCTTAGCAGAGCAGGAATTCCAGGGCTTCTGACAGCTGGGAAAGGTCATGGTGTTCTTCTTTATTTATAAATCCAAACAAAGTAACTTGGGGTTCAGGGAAAGATATTAAGGCTTGTAAAGACTTCAAAATCCCTGGTTGTTATCATGTGAAAAATTAATTTGTTTAATGCAGTTAGCCAAATCTAGGCAGTTTCTTATTCTAAAAGCAGTTGAGATTCAGGGTGCAGGATACAGCAGTGCTAGGCAGCGTTTGGGGGGGAAGTTGATTGTTTCTGTTGTGTGTCCTGATGGAACTCTTTTTCTGCGTGCCCTCTGGTTTAATCACTTTCTCTTTCGCACACCCTTCTTGTAAAGCAATTTCAGAAGCAGAGGGAAATGGGCAGCAGTGTGAACCGGTGCCTTAGAATGAATGGATAACCGACGCAAACTGGAATTCAGCTGCCACGGGCGTGGATGAAGCCTGTGGAAGGATGGGAGGTTGAGAGCTGCTTTCTCGCAAGGGGTCGCGAGTGTTGCACGGTGGGCCTCCTTGCCCAGGCACTCCAGCACCGGAGTTTCTTCGCAGCTGCTTACTGGCTGCAGGAGGACTGTGGCTGTGGTGGTGGCCGCAGCAGCTGAGCTTGTAATTTATGTGTTACCACTGCTCAACCATGAAAGGTCAGCGCCAGGCTGCTCTGTTGTAGTGCTGGGAGGGAGATGTGGGCCCCTGGGGGACTGTGTGCTAGATTTGGAGCCTGACTGATTCCAGGAACCCAAGGAGTAGTGGTTGGACGCTCACCTCAGAGGGTTAGAATTTGGGGTGGGGGTTCCCCAAACCAAACTGTTTGTACCTTTATGTATAGGGACTGAGTATATAGCTATTTAGTGGTCGAGGTTCAGAGGAATATCTGCCCTTGGTTTTGTTATTTTTGAATGGCTTTTGGTTTAGGCTTTGGATGACAGACTGCTCAGAACTCTTGGGAGGCCACGACAGCCAAGATTTGACTGGCAGGGATGAGAAGCCAACCCTAAACAGATCCTGCTTCCTTTATGATTGTGCATGTCTTCTGCTTTTATTTTTGCCCCTGTTGCCTATTCCAAGTCACCCTGCATGTCTCTGAATGCCGACAGTTTTGTGTTGCAGGGCTCCACTCCCGGCCTGGCCCCGTCAGCATGATATTACTGAGTACATTGTATCCTATAAAGACACAGCAGGCTCTCAAATACTGCCATCATTTCATTCACTGTTGTTTTGTTATAATGTTGATGAGATGCTGTAGGAACTTCACTCTGGCATACATCAACTAGCCTATGGTACATACGGTTTCATTCCACATCTTTTCACTGAAAGTTGCAGAATCTATCAATGATGTTAAGTGAGGACTTACTGTAAATGGATAGAAAATAGCCCTGCTTCCCAACAGCAGGCAAGTTATGGTGCAAAGAGTCTGATTTTTAAAAAATTATTTTTATGGTGGGGTGATAATACCAATACACAACCTGGTTATGAAGAAACACATACAAAAGTTATTCAAATGATGCAACATTCATAAATTATGAGATGACATTCTCTTAAATTTTCATTTATATTTTATTAAATTGATTGGGTAACATTGGTTAATTGGTTATATAGGTTTCAGGTATCACTTTAAGGTGGCGTTCTCATAGGTCAAGGGGTGTCAAATTCATTTTCACCGGGGGCCACATCAACCTCGCAGTTGCCTTCAAAGGGCTGAATGTAATTTTAGGACTGTATAAATGTAACTACTCCTTAACCTAGAGGTAAGGAGCTCAGCACTGCTGCCAGGTAGAACAAGGTGCTGGGCCAGATAAAACAAGGGGAGGGCCAGATTTGGCCCTGGGCCTTGTGTTTGCCACCTGTGTGACTGACATAGGTGAAATGAGACTTTCTGTAGGAAAACTGTTTGTAGTAAATTGCATTTTCTCATACTATACTTCTGCAGCACTTAACATTTGTCAGAAAAGCTTTAATTTTGTTATTCCTTTTGGATCCCATCAACAATCCTGTGCAGGAAAGGGGCAGGAATTGTTACTCTGAACACCAGTTTACAAATGAGGGAACTGAGGCTCCAGATGTTGAGTGGCCTTGAGTGTCCAAGGTTATTTATAGAATTGGTAGGTATCCTGAGTCTTAGTTCAGTGCACCTGTCAGCACTGTGTGCCGAAAGCAAAGCATTAAGGCTCATTGGTCATGGGTGTCCGCCTGCCTGTCTGCCCCCATTCATTTGCTCAGTAGGTGTTGACAGAGGGCAGCTGGCAGCCAGGCCCTGTGCTTGGGTTAGAGATGTCATTAAGAAGGGAAACGTGACTCTTAGGGGAGGCAGACTATAATAATTATGGTTAGTTGGTCGTCTTTCTTTTCCGCATCCTGTGGACGTGCCACGTCTAGGGTGGAGAGAGACAGAGACTCAGCCTCCTCACCTTAAGCTTTGTCTTTCTCTTCAGGGAAGTCCTGAGGCTCTTTATATGGGTGTCTCCTGCCTCCACTTGACACTTTGTGCGCTCAGCAGCTGGAGACCTTGGAGGTTGCCTAGTGTGGGCTGGAGGGTTTTGAAGATGAGAAGAGACAGAGGTTTCTCCAGGGAGGCACGTTTTGAACCAGCTCTTGATGATGACAGTGGCCCCACAGGGGTAGTGCTTCTCCTGCTGGCTGTCACGACCCATGGTGGGATGTTGGCCGCTTTCCCTGAGCCTGCTCCTCCTGCTTGTGAACTTTTGGTACTGGCGTACTTGCTCTGAGTACAGCTGGAAATGACAAAGCAATCAAGTTCTGCCTTTGTCCCTCCAATGTCCTCCCCCGGTGAAAGCTATTTCCCTAGGGTGTAGTAAAATGCGACTACTTCTTGGCATTGCTGCGCAGCCTTTCCAGCATGAGCACAAGAGGTTGATGCAGAAAAGAGGTGCATCAGGCTAGGGAGGGTTAGCCCAGATTTCACAGCTGGGAGGGTGGAAGGGCTCATTAAATTGGGAAAGTTTTTTTCCTTCCCATCACAGAACAGAGGCGATGTGCAGATTTCTCTGTGATTTGGTTTTCTGCTTTCTCTCTTGGTCCTCTGATTCATTCTGCCTGTGTCTTGTCTTTGATCTTCCTCTTTGTACTTTTCTCTCCTGGGAGGCGATTTGGCAGAGTGGTTAGAAATAATCATATTAAATGCACTAGCTCTGTGGCTCAGTTGATGGAGCACAAAGTAACTGAAGAAGAAAACACACCTTGACTGTGTTCTTGCACAGGTTGTATCCCTCCAGAGAGCTGAACTTTCTGTGGGCTGAAGCTGAAATTTATTTGTTGCAAGCAACAGTGCTTTCTTTGTTTTGTAAAGTCCATTTTGGAAGGTAACTCTTGAAATGTTTCCCAATATCCCAGCCTACTTGCTAGGAACCTAGTCTGACGTTTTTTCCACCTGGGGTCACTGTTAGGAGCCGTGAAGGTTATGCTGGGCTGGACCAGTGAGGCCCTGGGGTTGTTTGTGCCAATAGTAAATGGCTCCAGAGCCTCACGCTTTCAAGTCTTGTATCTGGCTCCCCCAACCCCCATTCATCTCCTCTCTTAGGTGTTACTTTTGCAGTTTCTCTCTCCTAATTTGGGTGTTCAGGAACAACATCTGCCTGCTAGTGCATTGTTATTGTAGGCCCTGAAGTGGTGTCTTGATGTCCACACAGCTGTAAGAGATAGGTGCCATTCCCATCCTTCTTTTACAGAAGAGGGAACTGGGCAGCAGAGAGGGGACCACAGGGCCTTCTTGCCTTAAATATAGTAAATTAATTCAACGGGCATTCATGGGGGATCCTATTTTGCTTGTTAAATGTCATGAATTAAAATAATTGGTGACGAGCAGGTGTTGAACAGTAAGAGAGTTTGAATAATAGAATATTCTTAAATAATCTGGTTATTTACAGGGCTTCATGAATTTCTGTACTGTTTTAGAATACTTACAGGGCTTTAAGAATGATACCACAGTCCATAAATTAAATTAAAATGCAAATCTTCTCACTGCTGCCTGGGGTTCGGCTCTGCAGCCCAGAGGACAGCCAAGCACAGTAGCTGTTCTTTGTCTGTCACATGTACTGATGTGACAACAGTTTGTGTTCATTGATGGAGTCTGATTGTGCTAAACTTGAATGTACTTTCATTTAAATCCATTTGGGGGGGGATAAGGGGGAAAGAAGGGGAAGCATCATCAAGGAACATATATAAAGGACCCATGGACAAGCCAAAGGGGGAAGGATTGAGGGTGAGGTAGGGGACAGTGGTGGTGGGAAAATGGAGACAACTGTACTCGAACAACAATAAAAAATGCAAAACAAGAAAAAAAAATAAATCGATATACATTGCTTCTGTCAGATGGAAGTGACCTGCCATATGCACTTGAAATTCTGTGTGCATAGCCCTGGATGACCTTGGATAAAGAACCAGGCTCTAGGTGATTTGTCATGAGACCTGAGCCCCTCATTTGTGTCAACTACCAACCTGTAGGGCGTCGAGCTCCGCAGTTAAATGAGGAAGTCAGGAATCTGGTGGGATTTGTGTTCTGGGACATTCTATGAAGAGTCTCTAGGCTATTTCAAATGACTGTGCCTAGAGATGCAGGTTTACAGGTGCTTGTTCTGAAGAGGGCTGTGGTAAGCAGTGGTGCTTGAATGTCAACCACGCATTTTTAAGTCTTTAAAAGTTCTTTTAAGGATACTATTCTTGCCCTTGGAGTCATGCTTATTTAAAAAAATTCTTATCTTCATGTTCTCTATTGGCTTGTCAAGCATTTTCTTTGTAGAAAGCACAGAAGTGGTTTTCAGACCTGTTTCAGATTAATTACAAATTTCAAATTGCTATGTGGGGTGGGCAAAAGTAGGTTTACAGTTGGGAGTATGCAAAAGCCAGTTTGTTCTTGTGTTGTAATCATAACCTGCATGTCTTTTTCCATACAAGTGACTTTAGAGCTACTCTTGCCCACCCCTGTGTTTTCTGTTAATGATGTTCTTGTCCCCTGTTCATCCTGACCCTTTCACCGTGAGTGAACGAGAGAGCACGGGGGAGAGTTGTTCAGATACTCAAAGGATTGCTTTTTTCCTCCTGAGCAGTTCTGCTTATCTAACCAGGATGGACATGGGACCATGTTAGAGCAGCTGAGATTCCAGCTGGTTACCTGGGACGGGGAGGCTGAAAGCTGCTTGATTGTATGCTCAGACCTCTGCAGGGCCACTGGGAGGAAGAGGCAGTGTGTGGTAAAGGGCCCCCCATCAAAGAAAGAGCATCCCCACTGACCCCAGCTGGAGGGTCAGCTGGTGGAGAGGAGAGCCAGGAATGCGGTTCCAGGGGTGCTGGGGACGGTGGTGGGAGCAGTGGGGTGGGCTGGCCTTCACCATTCCTCACTGCGCATGCGGCTCTGTCCTGAACTGGTGAGATAACAGCACCTGGATCAGGCAATGCAGGGAAGTGGCCAAGTGCCCTCTGTGTTTTTAACATTCCCAGATTATCAAGGTGTTCAAGAGCAGTGAGTAGTGGTGCTAAGTTACCCTGGAGCGATGGCATGGGGCTGACAGCGTAGGATGCTCCCTTCACCCCGGGACCATGTTACTGTCCCTGACGTGGCACCCAGAGGCGGGCGACTCTCCCACTCTGCATGCCTGACTCTCAGTGAACTCTCAGGCTGCCCCCACGGTTGGGTCAGGCAACTGTATGGCCTGCTCACTGCCAACGTCTTGTTTGAAAAGATGTTTATTTCATGGTTTCATTTTGAAGATTTTCCATGGATATGCAGCATGGTTTTAGAAGATTGGGTAATTTTTCATTTGTTCTTTGAGATTGGTTGTTTTGTGGTCTTCTTTGCAGTCAGTCACTGTAGACTTTTTAAGAGTCTCTTGATGTCTTCATTTTATTGCTTCTTGTCTGTGGAGAAGCACATGAGAAGTTCCCAGGCCCCTGTGACCCTGACCTGCTTGAAAAGTGGCAAGAGAGAATGGTTGGCTGGGGGTGGGGGTGGGATACGGATTTTTGAATTACGCAGATTTTAATAAGGGGGGGCATACCCAGAGTGTTTTTTAATTAAATGAATAGTTATATCCTTAATTTGGAGGTAGAAATATATTCTAAAATTTGTTTTGTCAGCTCCCTCTGAAATAAATAAAATTACAGTGATGATATCATTCCCATTTAAAATTTTTGACTAGGTATCAAGGCAAAATGATTAGGGCCTAATTGTTTGCCAAATTTTCTTTAAAGCTACATTTATTTTTGTGGGGGGATTTCTATGCCAAAAAACATCTTAAACTGATGAACATATAGTTCTCCTCACTTATTTTGGCCAGTTTTTAATTAGGCGACTCTCTTCATAGTTGAGGAAATACATTTTCGTTGGGCCAGGGTGCCAGATTTCAGTCTGAGAGAAAATGTTATCCCCCAGTTTAGTGCTGAGGTACACTTAAATAGCACAGGAGTGAGTGCTTTTCCTTGGCCAAGGTCACATGGTGGCTTTCCAAAGGGCTGATCGGTTTCACAGTTGGGCGGGTACCCCTCTTGCCCTTCATCTGCAGGAGACGTGTTTCTCTCAAGCGCCTGTAAGTGCAGCTTTGAGGAGTTGTCGTCCAGGTTCCCCAGCCTCTGTCACCTTGGCCAGACTGTCGTGAGCAGAGGGGGAGTGGGTACAGGAGCTTGCAATCCTGCCCAGTGCAGTCGACCTTCTTGTGCCCTGCCTGTCACGGCCACTGCCACATGCATCACTGGCTCCTGCATTTATGTGCTTGCTTATATGAAGTGCTTGTAATGAGGTATTTACTATTTGCCACCTACTGTCGTAGGTGCTGGGAAGGATGGACCGTAATTTCAAGAAACCACACTTTGAGGCTTACCGTGGTTAATATCCCGCTGTTCTTTGCCAACCCCCTGGTCAGGCACTTTCCCTGGCTCTCTTTTTATCCAGGACCAGAAGAAGGCTGGACTCCTTGCTGACACTTGGCCCACTCCAGACAAGCTGGTCCTGCCTTCTTCTCCCTGAGAACCAGCTCGGCATCTTTGCTGGGCTGTTTCCTTTCAGCGTGCAGTGGCTGGCGAGGAGGGGCTTGCCAGTGCCCTCACTGGTGCTGGGTGAATTCTCCCAGATGCCCTGCTTGTCTTATCTGGAGGTTTGTCTCCTCCTGGGGCTGCAGGTGGAGAACTGGGGATCATTGTCGTATTCCTTTCTGCTCCGAGAGTGCAGAGGTGGGATGTGGGGTCTGGCTGGCAAGGGCCCTTGCTGGGACCTGGTTCCTGCTGGCTCCCCTGGTATCCATTACTGACCTGTTCCCGGGCTACTCTTCTGCCTGGAAGTGATCCCACTCCCCAGGGCAGCTCAGCATGGTGCCCAGGAAGATGGCGGATCCGGGCACTTCTTGTCTCTACCTGAGGCTCTCAGCGATGTGTGTGGGGTTCCACTTCTGAGGGCTTTAGTTTACTCTTTGAGGATTGTGTGCTCACCTCCTTGGCCTGCTCCTCTCCAGCCTGGAACCTCTATCTAAGTGAGAATGCTCAGGAGTTGCTTGGTTCCCCTTCTTTTCTCAGAATGGCCCTGAGCATGGGGGTGGGTCCGGAGCTCCCCCACACTGCCATTTTCACCAGATTCTTAAGTTTCTGTTCTTGACATACTCAGTGTAAGGTTAGTTTCCTTTTCTTGTGTGTTTGCTCCTGGTGTACATATTTTTTGACAGTTTTTTCTACACTACCTTACATGCATTTTGTTCGACTCTGTAGTGGAAAGACATGTTACCACTTACCTCCTTCTGAATGTGGAATGGCCGTGATACACTTTAAAAGGATTTACTATTCCTGTGAATTTTCTTCCTTCCTAAACCATAAACTTCTTCAGATTGGGTCAGGAACTGTATGTTATTCTTCTGTGCATCCTCCTCCTGCTGAGTTCTTAATGAACACAAGACAGAATGATGCAATGCTGAACCTGTATGAGAGCAGTTATTCTCAAACTATGCAAAAAAATCCCAGGCACGCTAAAGAGTTACCTGCAGATACAAATTGAGCTGCCTGCACACACGTTAAAGCAGGGACGCTAAGCATTCCTGTGAGGCAATGATCTTAGCTTAGGAAATAAAGTTTACCTTAAAATAATGTTCTTTTATTTATTTCAGCACATGCTAGTTTACACGCTGATTCAGAATGGACTTGCCACCAATTAGTGGAGCATTTTGGTGGAGTTTTAAATCAATTTCTAATTCCTGTGATTTGACTCATTAGGGTAGGCCTGTGCCAACACAGTCCCTGTTTCTCAGTTATCAAGTTACACAAAACTGTGTTTACTGTTGCTGCATCAGCCTGTCTGCCTGCCTCACCACCTGGCTCCAGAGTCCAGGAGCATCTCTGCTCTCCTCCTGTTCCTCCTGCATGTTAAGAACAAGCCCCTGTCATTCATCAAGGGTGCAGGCTGGTGGTGCAGCCCCTGTCCTCCCCCTCCCTCGCTAATGTGAGCTAGCGTTTGAGGAGCGTGTTCAAGCTGAGCCCTGTTCTAAGCACTTTATGTGTTTTGTCCTATTTAAACCTCATATGAATTCTATGAGGCAAGTGCCATTATCACCCCTTGCTTAGGGGAAGTTTAGCAAGGTTACCTGACTTGCTGAGATCACACGCTTGAAAGAGCAGGCCTGGAAGGAGGGAGGAGGATAGGACTTTTTCCCTTAAGGCCACATTCAATGACAGAAAAGTAATCAGAGTCTACTGATCTGAGAGACACTTCCCCAGGATGGGGCCACCTGCTAAACATCACCATCTAGTTTGTGAATGAGATCCAGAGGACTGGGAGTTAGTGGGGGAGTCAAGAAGGATCATCCGTTGAGAGTCACCTGTGGTTCAGGTAGAAAGTTGTGTAGGTGCCAGAATTAGGACCAACAAGCTCAGCTCTGCAGTGTTAGCCACGCAGGAATGACAAGGCACAGATACAGACCAGAGAGGAGGAAATACTGTAACGTTTAAAGCTCTCCTGGGTGTGTACTGCTGTGTGTCATACACATGTGTGAGCATCTCTGGACTGTTCCCAGAGACTCCAAGGACTTGCCCATGTGGCTCTTTGTGGTAAGATGTGTATGTGTGGATGATGTCCAGCATTTCTCCAAAGCATACTTTATGATTAGAAAAAAGAAATAGTTGTTATATTAAAAAATTGAAACACGAACCATTTTCTGCTCAAGGCATCTAACATGGTGTAATGCTAAAGAGGGTCCTTTTCCAGCCATATGGCAAGTCATGGCTACATACCTCACACAGGGGCTCCCACATCTTGTGGTCTGAGCCCTGGGGTCCACATGCTTGATTCCCTGGTGGTCAGTCAGCCTCTGCCCTGGAGGAGAAGGTGAAATCCGCAGTCACCATTGAGTTCAAAGGTGGTTCTAGGGACCACGATAAGTCTTTGTGATAGGAGCTCTCCAAACTCTGTACAAGTTTTTGTTACCTACAAACTTGTGTTAAAGTAGAAAATTATGGTGCAGAACTCTATCGCGTAAATACTTTTGGAAAGTGTTTTAAGTTGTGTATATGCATGTGTGTTTTAAAACTGGAATTTGAAATATAACATCACAGAAAAGCTATATAAGCTAAATAATAAAAAGTATCTACAAAAATGGACAGAAACTGTGAGCTAGTAAACTGCTTTTGTAATAGGTTTATCGCTATCACATGTGGTTCTTATAAGTCATGCTGTATGTTGCCTCACGTGACCCTACTAGATGGGGGAACTTTTTCTGCTCTCGGCATGGTGTCCAGTGTAGGCCTTCCCACCAAACTTCACTGGCTTGTGAAGTTGCCCATGAGTTCAAGAGCCTGTTTCCAGGTGCCACCGTCCTTCAATACACAGCAGAATGGTTGTTGGGCTGAATGTGCACTTGGAGGTCCTTACCATTTCCTTGGTCTTTTTCAAATGAATTTATCACCCCTCCTCGGTTACATTTTGGTCTCCTTAAGGATGGGGATCAGCTTGTTCTTTGCTCCTGTCTCATAGCACAGCGTATGTGGCTTTCACCTTGTGAGGCTGAAACCTCGGTGGCTGACATTTTACCCCTTTGTTGGCACTTGGGACCCAGCACATGGTCTTACACCCAGTAAGCAATCAACATCACTTAACGTTGATTAAGTGATTCCTAAAGCTGAGCGAGGTTCTAGGATCCTGCACTCAGTTTGATCTGTGTGTTTCTGACTGTGATGGGAAAGGGCCCTGTAGTGGGTGGGGAGGCAGTAAACTCCCCTCATCTCTCACACTTTGATTCACTCACATGAAACACAGTCCCTTCTTTAAAATTCTCATTCTAAATATGAATATTATTGGCAAATGTTACAGGAGTGTACAAAATTTAAAGATTAAATACTAAAATACTATAAAGGTGGAAAATTATAATAACGAGTAAAATTGTGTTTTTATAGCACATGTTCCACTGTTTCTGGATAGCGTATCTAACAGTGTCCCAAGGGCGCTATACCCAAATGACTGAATCAAAAATAAGACCTAGCAAACAGTGTCACAGACTTGTGAGATGAATCAAAATAGCGGAATTCCAGCTGTATTTTTTTATGGCCCCTATTTTACAGAACCATGGAAAATATTGGGTATTTGAACGAGGATCTCAGCCACAGTGATAGAACATGAAATGAGATAGGGCTTTGCTAATGGAGTTGACTGGCTTCCCCCACCTCCGCGGATTCTTCTGATGAGGTACTTCTGGGGAACACAGAAGTAGGTGGACAAAAGGCCAGTATAAAAAAGGGATTTGTGACTTTCTGTACCTAAAGCTCACAGCCCTTTCACTAATGCTATATTGACTCATCTTCCCCCTCCCCCCTCTTTAAATCACTCTCAGTGTTGGTCCGTTTCTCACTTCCACTCTCTCTGTTATCAGCTGCAGGTGATCTGTTGGGAGCAGGAATCTTGAAACCATGTTTGCCTCTGAGCAGGAGAGCACCTGCCTGCCTGCTTGTCAGTCACCAAGGGCGGCTTTCTCTTCTGTTAGGTACTCTGTCTTACCTGGATAGTCCCTGCCAAGATTATTATTTTATTTATTAAAAAAATTAACATACAGTAAACATTTAAAATGTTTTTTAGTTTTACATTTAAATCTGTGATCCAGTCTGCACTAATTTTCTGATAAAGTATGAGATTTAGGTTGCAGTTACTTTTTTGCGTGTGTTCAGTTGTTCAGCACCATCTGTGGAAAAGCATGTCCCTTCTCCAATGAGTTGTCTTTGTACATGTGTCAAAGTCAACCGTCCGCACTTGAGACTATTTCTGGACTCTCTGTTGTCTTTGGTCTCTGTGTCTGCCCCTTCATCAGTACCACAAAGTTTTTATTACTGTAGCTTTGTTGTAAGTCTTCAAATTAAATTGTTTGAGTTCTCCAACTTTATTCTTCAAAATTTTTGTGCCTATTCTTGTTCCTTTGCCTTTCTGCTTAAATTTTAGATTCAGCTTACTGATTTCTACAAAAAAAGCTAATGATTTTTATTTTGATTGCATAAACTCTATAGATCAATGTAGGGACAACTGACATTTCAACTGTGTTGCATTTTCCAATTTATTAAAAAGGTATATTTCTCTAGGTCTTCTTTGATGTGTTTCATCAAGGATAATCTTGGTCTTTTCATTAGTATGTTTAGATAATTTACATTTAATATTAATTTTGACATGTTTACATTTAAGTCTTCCATTTTATTATTTTTCTTTTCTGTTTTCCTCTCCTGCCTCCTTTTGGATTATTAGAGTACTTTTTAGCCTTATTTTATTTTTCTTTTTAAAAATTTTTATTTATTGATTTGAGAGAGAGAGAGAGAGACAGACAGACAGTGATTTATCATCCACTTATTTATGCATTCATTATGGTTGTTTCTTGTATGTACCCTGGCCAGAGATCGAACCTGCATCCATGGTGTACGGGGACAACGCTCTAACCAATTGAGCTCTTTGGCCAGGAAAGTCTTTTATTTAAAAGTATCTGTTATTCCTGATCTTAGAGGGAAAACAGTCTTTTACCATTAAGTATGGTATTAGCGATGGATTTTTCATAATGGTCTTTAATAGATTGAGGAAGTTTCCTTCTATTCCTGGTTTGCTGAGTGTTTTTGTCACCAGAGGTTGTGGGATTTTTAAAAAATGATTTTTCTGCTTCCATTGAGATGATCATGTGGTTTCTATCCTTCATTCCATTAATATGGTGTATTACACTGATTGATTTTTATATGTTAAACAAACCTTGCATTCTTGGGATAAGTTGTATGGGCTTGGGCTTTTCTTTCTGGGAAGTTTTTGATTATAGTTTTTTTTTTTTTCAGATTTTCTATTTCTTTTTGAATCAATTTTATTAGTTTGTTTCTAAGAACTTGTCCATTTCATCTAGGCTATCTAATTTGTTGGCAGCATTTCTTTTATAGTAGGTCTCTTGGAAATGCATTCTTAGTTTTTATTCTTCTGAGAATGTTATTCACCTTTGTATCCAAAGGGTGTTTATTGCTGGATATAGTTATTTTCTTTCAGCACTTTATAAATGTTATTTTATTCCTCTCTGACTTCATGGTTTCTTCTGAGAAATCCATTCATTCAGATCATTGTTCCCTGTTATATGTTCTTTTTCTTTGGTTGTCTTCATTATATTTTTCTGTCTTTAGTTTTCAGCAATTTGATTATGATATGCCTAGGTATGGATTTCTTTAGATTATCCTATTTGGGCTTTGCTGAGTTTCTTGAAACTGTCAGTTTAGGTCTTTTGTCAAATATAGGAAGCTTTCAGCCAGTATTTTTTCAATTATTATTATTATTATTATTATTTTTACATAACACTCTTTTTCTGGGATTCTGATGACATGAATGTTAGACTTTTTGTTGTTTTTTCAACATGTGTCTGAGGCTCTGTTTATTTTTGTAATTCATTTTCTTTTTTTTTTGTTTCTTACTAGATAATCTCTCTTAAACTGTCTTTAAATTCACTCACTATTTCTGCTATCACTTTTATTTTGCTATTGAATCCATCCAGTGACATTTAAGATTTTTGTTCTAAAATCTCCATTTAGTTATTACTTTTAAAAAATCCTCCCTGAGGATATGTTTTTATTGATTTTGGAGGCCGGGGGCGGGGGGAGAGAGAGAGAGAAACAAACAAACGGAGAAACATTGATGTAAGAGAGAAACTGATCAGTTGCCTCCTGTACGTGCCCTGACTGGGGATCTAGCCTTCAACCTTTTGGTGTACAGAATGACACTCCAAGTAACAGAGCCCCCTGGCCAGGGCAATTTGATTATTCTTCATGTTTTTTTTTTTTTCTGAGATTTTAATCATTTTATTAGTTTCATCAGTGTTCTTCTGCCTTACTTCTTGGAGCATGGTTATAATAACTCTTTCAATTATTTGTTTGCCAATTCTAATATGTATGTTATCCTAGCTTGGAGTCTGTTATTTGTCTTTTTCCTTGCTAGTGGAGAGTTTCCTGGTTTTTCATATGTTGAGTACTTTCGGATTGTATTCTGGACATTTCAGATATTATGATCATCTGGGTCCCGTTTATATCTTATGGAGACTGTTTATTTTAAATTTTTTTCCTTTTTAAGAGGTGATTTATCTGGTTACAAGTTCTGACTAGTCTCTGTGGGCTGTATTTATAACATAAGCTCAGCTTTCAAAGCCTTTGCCGTACCATTTGAATTTGTCCTGTATGTGTGCAATCCATTGTCCAGCCTGGGGTCTGGGCAATGATCTACTTCAAAGTGCAAATATCAATGCTGTTGGTATGCTGTTTAGGATCAGATCCACAATGAGCAGCTTGGAGGGCAGCCCCAAATATTAATATACCACTTCTGGTCCTCTGAGGCCTTCTTTTGCTGTATCCAGCCCGAAGTCCAGGACTTTGGCTCCCCTGCTCTGTTGCATGGTTTGCTGACCAGAACCAAGCAGTAGAAGTCAGGAGAGAAAAAGAAGCAATAGGGATTCACCCCCTTGTTCTTGGAACTCACTTCTGAGATGGAATCATTCCTTTTGGAGTTTTAGGTGCCTGCCCACCTCTGCTGCTGTTCTGTGGCACTGTTGCATTGCCTGTGGCTGAAGTGGGAGAGATCAGAAAAAAAATAGAATAAAATACAGGGATTTCTCTGAATATTAATTCCATTTTTTAATTTTTTGGCTAGAAAAGGGTGAACTTGAACTTTTCTTCAAGTTCATTTTGTCTGTTCATAATGATTACTTGTGGATTCTGGACTATTTTGGCATCTAGGCCAAGTGATACTAGAAAGAACAAAGCGACAGAGAAGTCACCATTGGTTTGGTGGCACTCGGAGTTTTAGCTTTTCCTTCCAGTCTACCTGCTACCATTTACTTTTCAGCATCCTCAGATGCTCTGTGTTTTCTGTGCAGCTTTTACATCTGCATTTAGTGAGAGAGGAGGTGGGTATTCTTAATCCATCTTGCCAGGAACTGGAGCCTCTATGGTAGTGTTAATATCATTGTTTATAAGCCTGCACCTTAGCACAAATCAAAGTAGTGGCCCCAAACTGTACTATTAGTCATGATATTCGTCATTGCTGTCACTCTTGGTAACGAAACAAAACAGAATCCAATTTCCATTAATAATGTCCTCGATAAAGCAGTAAAAATGACTAGCTGTGTTAAATCTTGACCTTTGAGTACATGCCTTGTTAATATTCTGTGATGAATGGGAAGTACACATCAAGCACTTCTGCCGCATACCGTATGGTGATGGTTGTCTCAAGAAAAATGGTGTGTGATTGAGTTGTGAGATGAACTAGCCACTTATTTTCATGGGACATCATTTTCTTTCTTTCTTTTTTTTTTTTTTTTTTTACGAAAAAAGAGACATTTATTGAAGAAGACACAAGATACAAGAAACATTGTACACAGTTCCCTTCGAAGTAGTCACCTTGGGACCTCACACAGTTGATGGGACATCATTTTCATTTGAAAGAATTCCTAACAAACTGTGGTTATTTAGATTTGGCTATTTGGCAGCCTTTTTCTTGCGAATTACAGCAGTGTATTTTTCGGACTATAAGATGCACCCCCCAAATTTGGGAGGACGGGGGTGTGTGTCTTACAGTCCAAATGTAGCTTATCTGGCTTGCTGTGGTAGGGAGGTGCGCAGTGGTGGAGTGGGGTCACAGGAGGCAGGAGCAGGGTCTCCACTGCAGGAAGCCTGTGGCAGCAGGAGTGGGGTGATGCTGCGGGGACCTGGGCTGGGAGGAGGGGGTGTCCCTGTGGTGCGAAGCAAGGGAGGCAGGAGCAGAGTTCCCACTGCCGCATACTATAGTGCTAGGGAGGAGGGTACAGGCGGTACAGGCATGTTAGGAGAAAGCCTGTGGCACCCGTACATGCCTTTATCATGTGACTGGTGTCCCCCCTTAACATTAACATAGGCAAATTCCACTGCAGGGTCACCTGTCAGTGCGGCCCTGCAGCTGTTGCAAAACCACAACTCCCATCATGCTTGGACAGGTTGGGATGATGGGAGCTGTAATTTGGCAACAGCTGCAGAGCCACACAGGTTGTGCAAAACTGCTGTCCCCATACAAGAGTGTTGCACAGCCTGTGGCCCTGAAGCAGCAGATCTCGTCATAACAGTGTCAGCAGCAGATCTCCCCATAACAGTGCATTATCTGCTGATGTTCTCAGCTACAGTGCCCCCATAACTATGAAGGACACAGTGCTGATAGCTCTGTCACTACTGTATTTTGTTGTAGAAAGATATGATAGCGTACTGTAGTCTCCTGCTGAATCTACTGTAATTGTGGAAAGATGTCAAAGCAGAAAAGGAGTTCATATAAAATCCCTTTTAAACTAGAGGTAGTGAAGTATGCCAAAGAACATGGGAACAGAGCAGCAAAGAGACACTTCGGACCACTTCTAACCAAAAAAATGATACAGGAATGGAGGATGCAGGAGGTTCAGCTGCAAAAAACAGACAAAATGAAACAATGTTTTCGTGGGCATGCTGCAAAGTGGCCACAGTTAGAAGTGGGTGTGAAAGAGTGGATCACAAGTCACAGGAACGATGGCTTTTCAGTATCTACAAAAATGATAATATTTGAAGCCAAATGTCCTGCTGCAGTGAAAGGCATTGAGGACTTCGCTGGATCACCGTCTTGGTGCCACAGATTTATGAAGAGATGTGACCTTGCTATGCGCACAAAAACCAGGATTGCACAAAAAGTGCCTGTAGAATATCAATCCAAGATTGTGTCTTTTCATGAATGTATACTGGATGCAAGAAAGAAAAATGGATTTGAAATAAGCCAGATTGGGAACGTGGATGAAGTCCCATTAACCTTTGATGTTCCATCAAACAAGACTGTTGATGTGAAAGGTGCCAAAACCATAACCGTGAAAACCTCAGGGCATGATAAAACCCGTTATATGGTTGTGTTGTCCTGCTGTGCAGATGGCACCAAAATGCCACCAGTGCTGATTTTCAGGAGAAAAATCCTGCCAAAAGAGGCAATCCCAAGAGGAGTTATTGTTCATGTTCATGACAAAGGATGGATGGATGAAAATGGCATGAAGATATGGATAGAAAAAGTGTGGTCCAAACATCCTGGAGGGCTCATGGAAAAACCTGCTCTATTAGTGCTTGACCAGTTTAGGGCACATATTACTGAAGCCACAAAAAAGAGATTTAAAGAAGAGAAATCCAATCTAGCCGTAATTCCTGGGGGGCTTACCAGCCAGTTGCAACCTTTGGGCGTTTCCATCAACAAACCATTTCATGTTTTCATGAGAGAAGACTGAAACAAATGGATGGCTGCTGGAAATCATAATCTGACACCAACTGGACGAATGAGGAGGCCCACTGTTACCCAAGTTTGTGAGTGGGTGAAACCCTCATGGTGGTCAGGTAAGGATGAGACCGTTGTGAGGTCCTTAAAAAAATGTGGCATCAGCAATGCCGTAGACGGCTCTGAAGATGACATCCTCCATGAACAGAGTGAAGACAGTGATACTGAGGAACTGAGCTTCATGAATGAGGACAGTAGTGATGAGGAATTCTTGGGGTTCCTTGATGATTAGAGGAGCTTCCATACTTAAAGCTTAAAGTCAGTAATAATGGTTGTTAATGCTGCTGTTGAGTTCTGTTGACATTTACGCTGGTGAAATATGTTATTTGTTATTAAATATTTTACCACATTTTTCGCTTCAAAAATTATTTTCCTATTTTCCTCCTCTGAAACCTAGATGCATCTTATGGTCCAAAAAATAAGGTAAGCCTTTCACTTTAAGGAAAACAGCTGACAGCAACGTTATCAAATGATAAAATTGGAGCTTTTGAGCAAAAATTTAAATTTTAAAATTCTTATTTCCACCATTGTTTGAAAGCTTCCTAGTGTTTAAAAAGTTTTCTGGTGAGTGGACTTCTAAGACCAGTGGTGATATTAACAAAGTTGACTTTTTAAAATTATATAATGCAATGTGTCAACATTAAGAATGTCTACAGTATACCATTATTTTCAAATTATTGATGCATGATTTTATAAAATGTATGGGTAAAAGATCCATTGAAAGTGCAAAATATAGACTAATGAATTTTAATGCAACAGGACATACAAAGTTCAGTTACAGTTTCAGATTCCACGTTGTAACTAACCTTTAAGAAACTATCTTATCAAATTTTAGTGTAATACCAAAACAGAGTATAATTACCTGAAAAGGCCATTAAAATGCCCCTCCCTTTTCCAATTGCCTATCTGTGTGAGGCCAGATAGACTTTATGTTCTTCAGCAAAACCAAGCTATTGTGACAAATTCAGTGCATCTAGTTGTCTTCTGTTAAGTCAAGATTTGCAAAAATGTAAAAACAGTGTCAGTCACTACATTTTTTTTTTGTTTTGGAGAATATAGTTATTTTTTATAAAAAGCTTATTTATGCTAATATAAAAATATTGTTCATAAACCAAAGCCCTCATAGGGTAGGATTTACCAAACCTGGTTTCTGAGTCCCTAGGATGTGTTCATAACATGTATCCTGGAATTCTTGCTTAATAAGCTTACATTTTCTTCAGTTGAAGGGGGAGGGGGATGGTGGTTTGGCATCCATTTATTTAAAGGGCCAAATAGTAAATCCTTTAGTCTTGTGGCCATACAGGCCCTGTCACAACTTCTTAACTCTGCTGTTGTTGTGTAAAGCAATCACAAACAACACATGACCAAGGAGGATGGCTGTGTGTCAGTAAAACTTTACTGACACTGAAATTTGATTTTCTCTTATGCTTTTTATGTGTTGTGAAATATTGTTCTTTTTTATAATGTGCTACAATTTTGCGGGTGGTGGGCCAGATTCAGTGCACGGGCCGAAGTTGGCCAGCCTGTCTTCATCACAGATGTCTGTGTGACGAGCACCCGCAATGGCCCTGACCAACATCGCTTCTCGATTGTGAGGCTTATTTCCTGCCTGTCATGGAGAAATGCAGGCAGGAAAGCACCAGAGGCTCCAGGGATCTTACCGCAGCGTTTGCGGGCGAAACCTCTAAACCAAAGTAGCTTTTCAATCTTCTTTTGCATTTCTGAATTTGCATGGAGAAGAGGGCCTTTTACGTCTTTTATCTCAGTTTATCCCCACATTACCCTGTAAAGTAAATGCTTTCATGCTTTTATGGATGAAGAAACTGCAGTGGGGAGGGTTACTAGCATGTCCCAGGTCATGACGAGACTGGGGTTTGTGTCCAGGCCAGTCCCACACCACAGCTGCTGCACTTCACACGCCAGGGCCGAGCCGCTCTTCTGGCCCCGTGGTGACTTGTGTCTGTGCAGGAAGGCCTGCCGATGCCTGTGCAGGCCATTGAAAGACCTGATATTCAGCAGTGATAAAAAATAAAAAAAGAATAGAAATGAAGTCACATTTTGAGTGTAGCTTTGTGCTAGAGATTTTTTGCATACTCTTGCACAAAGTACCCTCATTTTACCACAGTGAGTAAGAATCAGTCTCTACCTTTAAGGAATTTGGAGTTTAATAGGTTTAATGATTTTCAACTAGCATTCTTCTCTCTCAGTATTTAGAAATGTGTGGGGTAGTTGTAATTGTCACAGATACTGAGAAGCGCTATTGGAATTTAGTGTGTGGGATTCAGTTACAATGGAGGATTGTCACTCCCAATGTTCTGGCAGAGACCCTGTTGAGAAACACTGGGCTGAGTAAAATCACAGTAGTAATGACAATAATGAACTCGCATGTTGAGCACTGCTTCTGTGTTCTGTGAGCTCTGCACATACTGGCCCATATTCACTGATCTGCAGCTCTACATTTTAAAAAAAATATCTAAATCTGAATTGGACTTTATTGAGGTACAGTTTGCAAACCATAAACTTTACATGCATCAAGTGTAAAATTGGTAATTTTTGGTCAACTCGTAAAGTTTTATAACTGTTACCACACTCTAGTTTTATAACATTTTCTTTATCCCTACAAATTCTCTTGAGCCTGTGTTAGTCTTTTTATGGGTTTTATCACTTTTAATGTCAATTTTCCGATGGTCCACTGAAGAAATAAGAAAAGTTATTTGATTATAGGGTGCTGTTCTAGATCCTTTTGGGATGTTAGGTATTAATTTTCTGAAATCTGAAAAATTCTGAATTCTAAAATACACCTGGACCCGATGCTTCTGACAAGGGACTGTGGACGGAGTGAACACGTACAGCCCCACGGTAACATGGTGAGTGCAGACCAACATGGGTCCTCATTCTGTAGTTGAGGAAGCGCGGGCTCAGCAGTCCGCCTGCGATAGCGCCATCATGCCGGTGGGAAAGCTGCAGTAGGAACTTAGATACGCTGTTAGCCACTTCGCTTTGACCGCTGCTGCTTTTGTCTTTGTCTGAATGGAATGCCACAAGGACGTCCAGTGGGAGTCCAGAAGAGAAAAACCAACCCCCCGCAAAACAAACAAACAAGTAAAAAAGGCATGGCATGATAGTTGGACTTCTAATAGAATTTGCCTGTGTTTAGTGATGGAGGAAATCATTGTTATTTTTGAGTTGATACTAAACATTTATAAAATATTTTAAAGTTCATGAAAACTAGTGGGCCCATACTCCCCATTACTCCCCATTAAGTAAATATCAGTACCAGTCCCTCCTCGGTGTCCCTTCCTCCTCCTCCTCCCTCCACGCACAGAGGAGACTGGACGCTAGCATTTCAGGCTTATCCTTCTTTCCTTTTCTTTACAGTTTTACCCCCATTTGCTTCAATCCCTCAGCAGCCTATCTTTAGGTTAAGCCCAATTTTGAAGTTTATATAAGTAGAATTATATTGAATATATTCTTCTGTAACTTGTAGTTTTCTTTCAATTATATTTTTGAAATTTATCTATTGTTCATCCATTTTCATTGTTGCATATTAGAATATGCCATCATCTATTTATACATTTACTGTTGGACATTTGGAGTAGTTCCATTTTTTTTCTAATTCAAATGGCGCTGCTGTGAAGAGCCTTCGTGCTTCCCTTGGCGCACACACACAGGGCCACCGCGCAGTGGGGCTGCGCAGTCCGAGTGTGTGCATCTTCATCTTGACTGGCGAGGCCTGCTTGTTTTCTGAAGGGTTATATTGATGTAAACCCCCTTTCAGCTTTGCAGAATGGTGCGTTTGCTTTCCTCTCCTTGGTAATACTTGATGTTGCATATTTTAATTTTTCTAATCAAATGGTTTATCATTGTGGTTTTAGTATGTATTTCCCTGATGACTAATGAGATTGAGCATCTTTTTAGGTAGCATTTAGTTTTCCTCTTTTGTGAAATGTCTGTCTAGTCATGCCTGTTTTTCTATTGAATTGTCTTTTTCTTATTTATTTACTGAAGTTCTTTATATGTTCTGGATCCTAATTCTTTATAGACTAAATGTTATACAAATATTTTTTTCCAGTTTATGGCTTGTTCTTGTGGTCTCCTTGTGGTATCCTTTGATGAACAGAGTTCTTAACTTTAATGCAGCTAATTTATCCATATTTTCAGTATGAAGTTTGCTTTTTATTTAACAAGTGCTTATGGAGCACTTTCTGTGTGCTAGACACTTTTAAAGTACTTTATAAATATTTACTCATTTAATCCTCATAACAGTGTTAGAAGTGAATACTATTATTTCCCCATTTTATAAGTGAGGAAACTGAGGGACAGATGGTTAGGTGACTTGCCAGGGTCACTCAGCTAGTAAGTTGGAGAGCCAGGACTTGAACCTAAGCACTTTAAGAAACTTGTTTGAGAAATCATTTGTTACGACAATATCATGCAGATGATTTTCATCTAAAACTTTTGTTTTCTTTAACATTTAGGTTTTTAATTGCTCTGTGATAAACTTTTGTTTTTGGTATGAGGTAGGGGTAGAGTTTACATTTTTTCTGTGTGGATAATCAGTTGTTCCAGCACAGACTACTTAAAAGCCTAAAAAATTATTTCCCCACTTCTCTGCAACACAAGCTGTGTGACAAATCAAATTTCCTTGTATACTCAGATAAATTCCTGGCTTCTCCCTTTTCAGTGCTGCATTTGTCTGTCTGCGCATCAGCACTGCACTGTGTTAATGTCCGTGACTTTATAATAAATCTTGTTATCGGGTAAGTCAAGTCCTTCCACTTTGTCCTACTTCATCAGTGGTGTCTTGGAAAGCTTCTTACTCCTTGAAAGCAAAATGGCAGCAGAATTCTTGACTGCAGCAATGTATTCACATACCTGGGCTTTTGGAAAACAATTTGTCACTGCTACTGCATTTACTTGTGTGCTGTAAGTTAAGTAAAAACAATTACATTTGAGTGGCTCAAGCCCGATTTATCCTCATGGCAAAAGTCTCTTCAAATGCATCCCATGAAGTGGCCTATAGAAAGTTTTGAATCTCATGTAAAGGAGGGGAAGGGGGCAGGAGAAGCTGTTTGATGGATTAATATTCCCTTGTGTTCAAGCTCAGTTACATTAGTAGTTCTAGAACACATGCTGAGGGACTTCAAAAGGTAAAAACAAGATGTTGAATCTTATGACTACATTGCCTTAGTCAACAAGGAAGAGGTAGCAGCACCCAGCTGGTCTGAAAGGACTGATGTGCAGTTTGGTACTTGATGTCATCTTGATGGTGTTGAAGGAATTGAAATTGAACGCCTAGAGTCTTTGCTGGGAATATATCTGCTCCCCAAATGTTATATCAGAGTAACATGGGATAGAATGTGTGTTACACATATTCTACACAAACGTCTCTTTTCTACAGACAGAAGGGTCACAGGAAGTATTATCTATGGGACAAGTTCCAGTCAACTTTCAAGTAACACCAGTGTGCTAAGTCATAGCCTTTTTCAACCTAGTCGGCCAAAGTGTGAAGCATGATAAGTCTTTGTGAAAATTGTAATTACTGTTTCTTTTTGACAGAGGGCTGTGTATTCCTGGACAAGGGAAAGACAGTGTGAAGTCTCTCCTGGCTGTAGACAGCAGCAAGGTCCTACCATGGACCAAAGAAATACCTCATCTGCCCGTGATTCTCCTTCACCTCTTACCAATGTCCACTTTCACTCTGTTTTAGTCATGATGGGTTCTTTATTTTTTTTAATCTGCACCAAAGGACATGCTTATTGATTGTAGAGAGGGGGGAAGGGAAGGAGAGAGATGGGGAGAGAGAGGGTGAGAGAAACACCTTTTGGTTGCCCCTCGTATATGCCCTGACCAGGGACTGAACGCACAACCCAGGCATGTGCCCAGACTGGGAATTGAACTCACACCCTCTTGGTTAGGGGACAATGCTCCAACCATTTGAGCCATACTGGCTAGGATAATTCTTTGCTATTCTTCAAAATGCCAAGCACACTTGCATCTCAGACTTTGGCCCTTTCCTTTCTTTGACTAGAATGTGCTTCCCCAGATACATGTTTGGTTCACACCTATTAGCTGGGTATCTACTCATGTCATCTCCTCAGAGAGGGCTTCCCTGACCAACCTCTAAAAGAATAACTTCCACACTGTCCCCATCCCTTGCTTTCCTGATATTCTACATGGTGCCTGACACATTGTATTGTCTGCTCCCTGCCCCCCCCCCCCACCCCGCCACACCATCTCCTAGAGGACAGGGACTCTTGTCTTTTTCACTGCTGTATATTCAGTGTCTAGAACAGTGCCTGCCATGTGGAGGCCACTTGATTGCTTTTCGTTGAGTGGATGAAGCTGCTAGCCAACAGGGGAAGGGACTCAGGAGCAGGCCTGTCCCCATCACCAGCCAGCTGGCCCCTTCCTCCTTGATACATTATTATCTATGTCTTCCAGGATGCAACATTCTCTGGGCTCCCCCTGCTTCACCTGTGGCTCCCTTTCAGCCTCCTTTACTGATTCCTCCTGGACCTCCTCATGTTGGTGTGCTCTGGGACGCAGTCAGAAGGGCCTCCTCTTGTTTCTGTTGGCTGGCACTCCCTTCCTCAGTGATCTTACCCAGTATGAGATTTCAAATGTATCCAGGAGCTGATAGCCCATGTTCCTCCAGCTCAGGCTTGTATAGCCGCCTGCCGTTGCAGAGGCAAGCCCCGTCCCACTTGCCATGTGTATCCTGCACTTGCCACCATTGCTGGGTTGTCATCTCTGTGCCCTGCACTAGAATGGAAGCTCCACAGGGAGACCTTTCTGTTTACTGTTGTAGCCACAGCACCTGGAAGGGTAAGTGTGTTAGGTTGCAGTGTGCAGTGAAGACTAATAACTTGCTGTTATGCCCTGCTCTCCCTACGTCCAAAGCTGCTCTGACCCTTCATTGATGGTTCTTGTCTTGAAAGACCTCTTCGTAAATCCATTTGGCAAAATGATATCATTGTTTCTGGATAGCCTTGTTTAATTGATCACAGTCATTTTAGTATGCAGTATTAAGTATATTCTTCATGATTGAATTAGGGAGGCCATTTGGAGTAGTTGAGGGATCTTTGATTTTAAAGTCAGACACTTCTTAGTTAAATTTTTTCTCTGCTACCAAATAGCTACAGAGCCTTGGTCAAAACATAGCAACCCTAGGCCTTCGTTGTCTCATTTGTGATGTGAAATGATATTTCTTTCATAGGGCTGTTGGGAGAAATTAAATGTGGAATATGTGAAATGCATTTAGCATAATTCTTGGCATATAACAGGTATTTAGTAATAACTATTAGGGTTACTGTCCTTAGTTGTACAGAAGATTTTTAGGATTGCTTGCAGTTCTAATATTTTTGAAATAAAAATATGCTGACTTTTAAATGTTGGCAATTGGTCTTTGGTTGAAAACATAATTGTTTAATATTAACATTGTTTCTGTGGTAAAAATTAGATTTATTTACATTATTTCAAATTAACAGAGTCTTTTTCAGGAATTCAGCTGCAGAGTTCAAGGACTGTCTTTCAGTAAATTTTACTTAACTGGAGTGCTTAGGAATGGAATGTTCTGGTGGAATTGAATATCCTAATTAATGAGAAAGGAACTCATTTCATGGGGTAGGCTCCTTCTAAAATGCCTTTATATGTATACTGAGCATAATTCCCAAGTGTATGGTGAGTGCACAGTAAATACTTGGTTATTTGTCCTGGAGTCACGCACCTGAACTCTTCTATATTGATTGCCCTGAGATATAGGAAGTGTAGGTGATGCTGCTAAATACAAACTCAGCATAGGCTTAAAAATATCTTAAAGGAGCTTTTTGGCTTTGAACCCTAAATGTCAACAGTGGCCACATTCCTGATAATTATTTATTGCTTGCACCTCCTTACAGGTGACAGGATTGCAGATGGCTCCAGTTCAAAGGAGGCTGAGCAGAGAAGTCTAGACAACATGCAGACACACCTGCCCTGGTCAGGTGCACACATGGACTCACACGCTGTTCAGTGATTAAGAGTAAATGTTGAGTTCAGCATACAGTCCAATAGAGATCACTGGGCAATACGTGACAAGTGCCAAATGAACAGGACCCATTTTAGTCCTGTGATTTCAAAGAAGGAATGATGAGCAAAGGCTAAAAATGGTCGGAGCAGGGTTCCTGGAAAAAGTGAAATTGGAGATGGGCATTGAAAATGAGTCAGACTGCGTCTTGTGCTATGGTTTATGAGGTTGGTGCAGCCAGGGATGAGTGGATGGTTCTCAGGTCAGTTCATGCCCACCTCCGGGAGGACTGGGGCAAGTCTGATGATCACCTTGTAGCTTCCCTGGGAAAATGTCTCATTATCCCGAAGTCACATCCTATTTGCCTCTGTGATTTTGGTGTTTTGTGGACTTTGGGTCAAGATTGGGGCTAGTTCTTATGTTGGAAAGGCAGGAGAGGGAGTTTCAGGTGGAGTTTGTTGTGGGAAAGTGTTTGCGCCACTAGTTTCCTGTGTGTCTGACTCCTTGGAGGTGGGCATATGAGGGCAACCTTTGGCTGTGGGTTTCTCTCTGATGATGCGATGGATGATTCTGGGGAGAAGGAAAAGGAGATTCAGGCTTTATACAGAAAGAAATGTGGCATCATTCACAGATCCCATTCACTGACAACCAGAATATGCCACGTGGCAGGGACAGGAGCAGCAGTATGGCTATAGAGAGCTGTTGTGTATCAACATGCTTTCTCAACTCTTAGGGTCGTTTACTGGGAAACAATAGCTGTTGATGGTTGGTTGTACTATCTGGGGGTGTATGGTTCCTGGGCCTTCAAGCGAGTCACCAGGGGCTCTCTGTTGGCAGAGAGGCTGCGATGGAAAAGGAGGGGCCGTGATTGTCACAGGGTGACAGCCACACTTGTCCACAGCAACTGCAGCTGCAGATGTGTGCCTAGGTTAAACATGAGCCCTAAACAGGAAAATAACCTTGTCTTTTCTTGAAGTATGATTGACTTGCAGTTTCAGGTTTACAACAATGTTGTATACAGCCTAATGTTTCAGGTGTACAACGTTGTGATTTGATATTTATATACATTATGAAATGGTCACCATAGGTCTTGCTACCTTCTGTCACCATAAAAAGTCATTACAGTATTATTGTCTATGTTCTCGATGCTGTTGGTTATATCCCTGTGATTTATTTATTTTAAAACTGGAGGTTTATACCCTTTAATTCCCATCACCTGTTTCACTCATCTTCCCCACCCCCGCCATTCCTTTGGCAACCACCAATTTATTCTCTGTATCTATGAGTCTGTTTCTATTTTTTGTTTTGTTTTGGTTTTTAGAATCCATATTTAACGGAAATTATGCAGTATTTGTCTTTCTCTGACTTATTTCACTTAGATTAATACCCTTGAGGGTCTAACCCTGTTGTTGGCAAATGACAAGATTTCATTCTTTTTTATGGTTAAGTAATATTTCTCTCTGTGTGTATGTGTAACATATTCTTTGTCTATTTATCTAGTGATGGGCAAATAGGGTGCTCCCTGTCTTGGCTATTGTAAATAATGCTGCAGTGAATATAGAGGTGCATTATTTTTTTTGATTAGTGTTTTGGTTTTCTCTGGATAAACACCCAGAATTGGAATTGCTGGGTTTATGGTGGTTGTATTTACATAATTTTTTGAGGAACCTCCATATGGTTCTTGTAGTGTTTTCTGTAGTGGTACACCAATTTACATTCTCACCAACAGTGCAAGGGTAAAATAACCTTGTTTTTTTAGGACGTCCCCAGTTCCACTGCCTCTCTGTATAAACAATGAGCTTCATTGCAAACGCTTACTCATGAGAAAGCGACAGTTATCTTGAATCCCAGGTGTTGTGCTTTGGCGAACACTCCAAGACTATTGCTGGCCCCTGGTCTGCTTGTTAAATGCTCTCTAAATGAGAGGTTGTGGGGAAACTTCTGCCTCTGAGCACCTGGGACTCATAAAATTTCCTGGAAGTGTCTTAGACATTACCCTGGTTTTACAAGTGAGAAAACTACCACACAGCCTGCCCACTGATTTGTTTGAGGTCAACAAGGTATTTTTTTTCCTATTTGTCCATCTTTATATCCTGTCCATTTACTGCTGAGCCCTAAATGTATATATCTACCCCGACCTGTTGGTAATCTTGACTTATGTGTTTCAAAGGCTCAAACTGGACACATCCAAAATGGAACCCAGCTCTCCCTCAGGCCTGGCCACCTCCAGCCTTCCCTGTCCCAGCAGCTGGCATTTCATCCACTTCTTGGATTCTTTCTTGACCCTGACCCTGTCATCAGAATCATCAGGCAGTCCTATTCTCTCTGCCTGTGGGTTTATTTCGAACCTCTCTGTGTGTCTTCATCTCTGCTGCCACCTCCCTAATCTAAACCTTCAGTCTCTTTTACACTTTCAGTCTCTTCCCCACTCAGTGGCTAGATGGCCTTGTAAAAACAAGTCTGAGCATGCTACTCCCCTGTCTAGCTCATTCCGCTGTGAATCAGACTTGCCTTTACATGGGGTCTCTGAGCACCGTGTCCCCCCCCCCACATCCTGTCTTCTTGCTCCTGTGCCTGTGGTGCTTCAGCCACATCAGCATCATTGTAGGTTCTTTAAAATAATAAGCTCTACAATTAAATGAAGATTGTGCATGTAGTATTTTCTACTATTAAAAGGTCTTTATTGCAAAGCTACATATATTTTCAAATTAAAATACAATATTTAAGGAGAAAATAAAATATAAAGATTCACTTAGAAGATTAATATATAAGTAATGCTTATAATACGCTGAGAAATGTAGTTTGATGAAGTCAGTCTGAGTAAAAGATGTGTCTTAAATACAGCATTTCTTTCACTGCCACTGAGAGAGAATCCAAACATTCTGTGACTTCAGAGTCTCTCATTTCTTGGTGTGTTCCAGGAAGTGTCATGTTCTTTACATTTGGAGGGATTGTCCAGGCAGGAGCTGACTGCCGTGTGCAGCATGGGGCAGAGGAGGAACTTCAGCACAGGGAGGGGCTCCCCTACATCCACTGGCCTCAGGGATCCTCTGGTGGAGGTGGAGGTGGAGGTGGACTGCACAGCTGGCAGCTGGGGAGGCCCAAGTGGAGAGGAGGGAACAGTACTGCTGCTTTAAGACCCAGATCCACTCCGGGGAAGGGACCACCAGGGCTTATTAACTCTTGGCCTCCTGGCAGGTTTGGAAAAGCTCCTTGTGAAGTGGTGATTTTCACAACCTCTTCCAGGGACTTGAGTGTCTTTAGCATCTCTGCCATCTCCTCCTCTTGTCTGGAGCGTTTGGATCTCTCTTCCTTCAGTTCATGAACCAGGGAAGTAATTTCCTGCCTCAGCATCCAGTAGGCTGTAGTCCCCTTTCTGTAAGCGTCCATAAGGCTGGGTATATTTAATGACTGCTTCTTGCGTCTGGCATCAGCTAAGGATGACTGGATCCTCGCACACTCTTCTCTTGCTGTGCTCAACTTGTAAATGAGTTGGCATTTCTCCTCAATCTGTGTGGCCAGGGCTTTTGCAAGCTGCACTTCTCATCTTATGTAAAGTCCACTCCAAACAGACCGAACAAGTCTGACTATAAATACAAGACCCACTAAGAAGCTGGTGACAGGTGAGCAAGCCATTGCCTCCCAGCGGAGGACGTGGACAGTGAGGAGTGGACTCAGGATACTGGGCAGCAGCTCCACCACCACTTTGCCCAGCTTCCCTAGGATGGGCCCAAAGCTCAGCTCCTCGGAGGACCACAGCCACTCCATCTGCACAGGGACTGCCCTGTCACCGTCACCGTGGAGCCTCCAGCCACAACATTCCACCTGGAACTGGCCAGCAAGGGCAGTCCTGTTTGGTTATCAGTGATACCGTATTTTTCAGACTATAAGATGCACTCCCCTCCCCCTGCCCCAAATTTGGGAGGAATATAGTTGTTAATGCTGCTGTTGAGTTCTGTTTACATTTACATTGGTGAAATGTTATGTTATTTATGTTATTAAATATTTTACCACATTCTTTGGTTCAAAAATTTTTTTCCTATTTTCCTCCTCTAAAACCTAGGTGCGTCTTATGGTCTGAAAAATACAGTATGTGGTTGGGGTAGTGGGAGCTTTGTCAGTAAAATGTTTTTGTCGTTATGGCTACCAAATGATCATTCTCCTTCATTTTGACTTCTATGTTTTTTGTACCAGTATAAATTAAAACGTAGTGAAAATAGGAAAAAATTTCTGATCACCACAGAACTTTCAAATGTATTCCTTCCACCCAGAAACTCCTTTGTATCAATTAGTTCCTCACTTAAATGTCACCTTTAGGCGTTAGCTAATTCCTCTACCTAAGCGTCTGTCATTGTACCCAGCTTTTTTTTCAATGGCGTTATCTATAACTGCTTATTGCTTAAGCTGATGATTGCCCAGCTGATTGCTGTCAGGGAAGGACGACATTTATTTTGCTGCCCATGCGCATCCCCCTCTGTCTGCGATCCTCCCCTATCACTCTGCCTTTCCTTCATTTCACTCTGGCAACACCTTTCTCTTTGCTGTTCCTCAAACACACTGGGCTTGCTTCTGTCCCAGGGTCTTTGCACTCGCTGGGCCAGTTGTCCAGAAAGATTTTCTGCCCAGATATCTGCATGGCTGGTTCTCATTTTCTTCTGCTCTTTACTAAAAGTCACCTTTTTGGCGAATACTTCTCTGGTCCTGTGTCCAAAACTGCACCTGCCTCAACAGGTCACACTGCCCTCTTCTGCTTTACTTCTGCTTGTGATTACCACCTGCTATTACATGGCACATTTTACTTATTTATCTTATTTATTGTCTGTCTCTCCTACTAGAATGGAAATTCCATGAGTTTCTGTCTTTATTCTTTTACTGCTATATGCCCAGTGTCTTTTTTTTTTTAATTCTCATGCGAGGACATTTTCATTTACTATGAGAGAGGGAGGGAGGGAGGGAGGGAGAGAGAGAGAGGGAGGGGGGAAAGAGAGAGAGAAGGGGAGAGGAATGGAGAGAGAGAAACATTGATGTGAGAGAAGCATTGATGGGTTGCCTTTGTACTCACCCAGAACAGGGATCTGAGCCTGAATTGGGGACGAACCCTCGGCCTTTTGGTTACGGGCCCGTGCTCCAGCCACTGAGCCACACCGGCCAGGGCTGTGGGCCCAGCATCTTGAGTAGTTTGGGGCACTCTGTAAATGTTTGCTGAATGAATGAATAATATGTGCTGAGTGAATGGTACACAGTGCGCACGCTATTCACTTTTGTTGTAGTGAGATATGCATAAAATGTACCATTTTAACCATTTTTGAGTGTACAGTTCAGTGGCATGAAATACATTGACACTGTGGTACAAACCTCACCACCATCTGCTCTGTACTCTTTTCCAGTATGAAAGCACCAGGTGTGAGTGAGTGAGTGACCGAATGAATGTAAAGTGGGGTCGCTTACAATGTAGGGCCTCTTGAGTTGGGGCCCAGTGCTCTTTGCACTGCGTTGTGCTGTGAGGGAGGGGTGGGGAGACGGTAAGTCTGAGGATGCCTGGTAGCTACAGCAAAGATGCTCAGAAATGTAGCCCATGTTTTGTGTGGACCCCACCGTGTCTCCTTCTCCCTGCCAGGCATGCCCAGGTCCCGTGCTTTCCACACCTGAGGATGTGACTCTGTGATGTCTCTAGCCTGTGGGATGTTATGAAAGGGAGGAGCTTCTCCTTCAAACCTTTGTCACTGGATCCACATCACGAGGGGACCCTATCTGCCTTCCCTGGTGCCCCTTAAGAGATTATGCCATTGATGGCAGGGGACTGTTGATTTTTAACTCCAAAATAAACTCAAACTGTTAAGTGCAGGTCAAAATCACTGGCTATGAAATTCTCCCGGAGGGATAGGAGTAGGGATGTTTCAAGCCCCCCTTATAGTTTCTTCTCATGAACTTCTGAATTCTATGGAAATCTGCCTTTCTGTGCAGTTTTCCCTGTTGAAACCCATGTGGCAGGTTCCTGCCGTTCTCCATCATGTGTCCTGCCCTGGACTCCTCGGTGACATTGCAATGGTGTTTTTCCTTTGTGACCCTACTGGAGTATTGAGACAGAAGCATAGGACAGGAACATCTGAATGCTAGGGGCCTTCTCTACTGAATCCCCAGCACTGGGCGTGCCCTTGCGATGTGCCTGTCCCTCTGCTGATCTAGGGTGTTTGGAGAGGATTCGCATGTGGGCGTGGCCCCCGAGGAGCTCAGTGTGGCGCTGCTGCAGGTGTAGCTGTTCTTCCTGGCTGTGTCATGCTGCTGTGAGTGACAACCTGTTCTGTGCACAAAAAGTCGTGGGGGCTCCAAGGACAGAGAGGCGCTTGCTATGTGGGGTGGGGTGCAGGTAAAGGTCCGGGGAGACTTCACGAAGGCTAGAAGCCTGTCACGGCCAGAGGTCTGTTGGTGTGGCAGAGGGGGGGACAGTGGGGTAGAAAAGTCAGCGTGCAGGGTGGGATTGTGGTTGGGTCAGCTTCCTGTCTGGTCTTGTCAGTGATAGACAGGAACTGGATTTAATTGGGGTTATATGCATCTCTGTTGGCAGCACCACTGTTTGTTTGATTTCCTTCCTGCTTCACTGGAGCTATTAGCACCTGTCAGGAAACTCCTTAACTTTCACATGTATGGCTATAGTGCTCAGCCTTGCAGGGTCCAGGGTCAGTCGTCATTTTTCTGGTATTCAGTGTTACCTAAACATTTAAGGTTAGTCAGCCCAGGAGAAATAGGGTAGTGTCCCATTAGGTCGGTAAATAGTACTTCATGAGAGTAAAGACACACACCAATTGTTTAATCCATTTTGATAGATTTTTTTACTAGTTATATCCATTTGAAAATTCACTAGTCTGTTCTCTTTATTTTAAAGGGTGCTAGACACTTGTAGTTTGTATGGTAAGACTTGGTGTTAGATTGTTAATTGCAGTATTGATAATACTTGTACCCACAGAGTGCACACCATTACCTTCTCATCAGCAGATGTCATTAAGAAAACCTTTAGATGTCTTGTTGAAAGGGGAAAAATATCCCCTACCTGGTGAAGATTTTTCCTGATCTTAAAATTAAGCTAACAACAAATGCTAAACAGATGAAAAATTATTAGTTATCTTTCCCAAAGCGCTCAGTCCTGTCAGGTTTCAACTGGGAGGAAATTTTTGTCTCATGGGTGACTTTGTTTGCAACCATCGACACGTCACAAAGCTGACGGTCCTCATCCCACGTCTGCTCTGTTTGTTCTCCTGGATGTCTTGGCTTCAGCCCATGCAGGGATGTGCTGCTGTCTTTCAGTTGGGAAATGTTGCTATTTGTTTCCATCACAGTGGCCCATGAAGAAGTGGGAAGATGCCACTGACATTGGTTACATTACAAAAACAATAGGAGGCTGGGAAAGTTTGACTTGTAGGTCAGTCATTTGCTTTCATAGAACAAACTGGAGACCAACGATAAACATTTTCTGGTGAGTGTATCTTATTAAATTGTAAGTGGATTTAAATAAAACTTGGTCTGTGGTTGTGATGATTCTCAGTGAAGTTTTCAGCGTGCAGAAATACTAAAACCCACAGCATTCAGAGAATCATCGCTACCTGTAATGATTTTCTGTAAGAACAGAAGACTCTCCGCCCTCTATCAGACTAATGGCTTTTCCAGTCTAGCATTCGGACACTGAGAGTAGTGGGGTCAAGGGGTCACTGTGGAAGGACCTGGTGACCCTTCCTGTCATCACCTTAAAAATTTAGGGGTGTGGCTCAAAAATGGATAACTTCCTTTAATAAGTTCTTATGGAGCCATTATTCGTATTTTTCTTGAATTTGTCTAAATTGCTCTTGCAGCAGTTTTTATTTTTGGCCTTTACCATCTGGTGGAACATGGCAGCCAGTCTGAGCAGCAGCCAATCAGAATTTACCTGTGTCACTAATGAAAAATTCCGGTCCTTTTCCATTCTGTTTGCGCACACATTCATTTGATTTACTCAGCAGAATTGATAAATGCTTACCTTGTTGACCTGTGTGTTTATTTTAGACCATGTTACTGTGAACCTTGTCACCAGTGCAGTTGATAATGATACTTTCTCCCCTTCGTTTGCTGCAGGGGTTCTGGGGGCTATAGACCCTCTGCTTGGTAACTCCTGTCTTAGAACATGTACTGGTTCCCAGAGAGGTGGCATCAGAAAGTCCTGGGTTTGGTTCCTGGTCCCGCTGTTTCCTGGCTGTGTGGACTGGGTGCTTCACCACATGAGGTGGGGGCAATACGTGCCTTCTCACAGAGTTACACTCACTCAGACTCCCCTAGCTGCAGTTGGTAGAAGCCCAGTCAATTGACTTATGCAGAACGGGGGAGTTCTAACTCAGATAGCTGGGAAGCCGGGGGGTGCAGCTGACTTCAGGTGCCACTAGATTCCAGTTCTAGCAGTGCCTTGAGGGGCTGTCTCTCTCCTTACATCAGCAGTGCTTGTTTTTCCTTGACTTTCTCCTCAGATGTGATGGCAAGATGGCCACTGGCAGCGCCAAATTCATAACTTACCAACTCAGTCACCCAGCCAAAAGAGAGAATGTTTCCAGTAGAAAAATTAGAGAAGTCCCAGGGTGGTCTCTGAGTACTTGACTTGAAGCACGGTCTGTTCATGTCCTTTTCACTGTGGCCAGGGGAATAGAGTTTTCTGGACTTGCAGTGGCCAGAGGAGGGGTTCCCCATAGAGAAGGATGGTCTCACCAGGAGAGAGTCCGGGCATCTACACAGTGTGAGGTAATAAGAGGGGCCCCCCTGGTGGTGGGAAGACTGAGGTGATGTAGGCAGAGAACTTCATGTAGTATCTGCAGACAAAATTCCTGGTTGTGGAATCCGTTCTCTTATTTTACTACCTAGGGAATGCAACTTCTTTTTTTATTTTTTAATATTTTTTATTTTTAATACATTTTATTATGCTATTAAAGTTGTCCCATTTCTCCCCCATCATTCTCCTCCACCCTGCACACCCTCTCACCCACATTCCCCCCTTTAGTTCATGTCCATGTGTCATAAGTTCTTTAGCTTCTACATTTCCCATACTGTTCTTGCCCTCCCCCTGTCTATTTTCTACCCACTGTCTATGCTACTTATTCTCTGTACCTGTTCCCCCTCTCTCCTCCTCCCATTCCCCTGTTGCTAACCCTCCATGTGATCGCCATTTCTGTGTTTCTGTTCCTCTTCTAGGTATTTGCTTAGTTTGCTTTTGTTTTAGGTGTGGTTGTTAATATCTGTGAGTTTGCTGTCTTTTTACTGTCCTATTTTTTATCTTCTTTTTCTTAGGTAAGTCCCTTTAACATTTCATATAATAAGGGCTTGGTGATGATGAACTCCTTTAACTTGACCTTATCTGAGAAGCACTTTATCTTCCCTTCCATTCTAAATGACAGCTTCACTGGATAGAGCAATCTTGGATGTAGGTCGTTGACTTTCATGACTTGGAATACCTATTTCCAGCCCCTTCTTGCCTGGAAGGTCTCTTTTGAGAAATCAGCTGACAGTCTGATGGGAACTCCTTTGTAGGTGACTGTCCCCTTATCTCTAGCTACTTCTAGAATTCTCTCCTTCATTTTAATCTTGGGTAATGTAATTATGATGTGCCTTGGTGTGTTCCTCCTTGAGTCCAACTTCTTTGGGACTCTCTGAGCTTCCTGGACTTCCTGGAAGTCTATTTTCTTTGCCAGATTGGGGAAGTTCTCCTTTATGATTTGTTCAAATAAGTTTTCCACTTGTTGCTCTTCTTCTTCCCCTTCTGGTATCCCTATAATTTGGATGTTGGGACATTTAAAGATATCCTGGATGTTCCTAAGCCTCTCCTCATTTTTTTGAATTCTTGTTTCTTCATTCTTTTCTGATTGGATGTTTCTTTCTTCCTTCTGGTCCACTCCATTGATTTGCGTTTCAGTTTTCCTCCCATCACTATTGGTTCCCTGTGCGTTTTCCTTTATTTCACTTAGTGTAGCCTTCATTTTTTCATCTAATTTGTGACCAAATTCAACCAATTCTCTGAGCATCCTGATCACCAGGGTTTTGAACTGTGCATCTGATAGGTTGGCTATCTCCTGGTCGCTTAGATGAATTGGCTCTGGGGCTTTCATTTGTTCTCCCGTTTGAGCCATTTTGGGGGTTGTTTTTTTTTTGGTCTAGTCATGGCTGTTATGTAGTGAGGGGTAGAGCCTTAGGTGTTCCCCAGGGCAGGGCAGCCCAGTAGCTGGGTAGTGACACTGTATGTGGGGGCAGGGTCCAAGAGGGAACAATGGCACTTGCTCCGCTCTCTCTCAGATTCCAGTCCCTTCTGCTGCTTCCCTTTGCCTGGATTACCTGCAAGTGAATGTGGGACCACCTGGTCAGCCAGCCGCCTTGCGTAGCCTGTAAGGTCTGCACCGTTGCCACCCCATGCCCGGGGTCTGCTAACCACAGCCTGCACACCTGGGATCTGCCAGCCGCTGCTACTTGTGCACCTGGTCCACCAACTTCCACTTTTTCCTGTCAGGACTCCGCCCCCCTTACCAGTCTGGATGAATGGTTGTTGGACTTCAATTTTCTGTCAGTTCTGATTATTTTCTTGTTTCTAAATCTTTGTTGTCCTTAATTTTGGTTGTGCTAGGAGGCACAGTGTGTCCACCTATGCCTCTATCTTGGCTGGAAGTATGCAACTTCTTTATATTGTTTCTAAAGCCACTTCTCTAACCTGTTAGAGTGATTCTACCTTTAAAAAATATAGTTATTGATTATGGAGAGAGAGGAAAGGAAAAAAGAAAAAAAAATCAATGTGAGATTGGTTGCCTTCCTATATGCACCCTGACTGGGGATTGAACCTGCAACCTAGGTATGTGTCCTAACTGGGAATTGAACCCCAACCTCTTTGGTGTATGGCACAATGATATAACCAACTGAGCCATACCGGCCAGGACTAGGTGATTCTACTTTTAATATCTTATTTATTTTTAAAATATTTTATTGTTTATGCTATTACAGTTGTCTCACTTTTTCCCCCTTTGATCCCCTTCATCCAGGCCACCGCACCCCACTTCTATAATCAGTCCTCACACCACTGACCATGTCCATGGGCCCTGTATATATGTTCTTTGACTAATCCCTTCAGCTCCAGCCAGTCCCCACTTCCCCCTCCCTTCTTACAGCTGTCAGTTTATTTCATGATTCTGTGCTTGGAAAACTGTAAGACACTGAAGAAAGAAATTGAGGAAGATACAAATAAGTGGAAGCATATACCATGTTCATAGACTGGAAGAATAACATCATTAATACATCCATACTACCTTTAATATCTTTATAAGCTTTTAACTTTACTTATTCTTAACCTTGAAATATTTTGAAAAGATGTATTTTAAGGGGCAGATAGGGCAGGGAGAAATTTCAGTTAATCTTCTTTTGTTATTCAGTCAAAAATTACTTACGGAGAATCTAAGATACTCTGCAGTTCTGGGAGGGTGGAAGGGAACAAGGAAAAGCCCCTTTCTCTGGGTGTCTGCTCAGTGTAGGTTAAGTGTATAGATACTGTGGTACAAGGTAGAATATGGGAAATCGCTGTCAGGGCAGTGGGAAGCAATAGGGAGCCCAGAAGAGAGCAGGAGCCCATCCAGCAGGGAAAACACAGGAGGGCCTGATGGGGAGGTGGCATCTGAGCTGAGCCTTGAAGGCAGGATGTGGGTTATAGGCATAGGATGTGTAGGGGGTAAAATGCAGTGGCAAGAAGGGGTTTGCTTTATTCCAGGCTCTGTGTGTGGTGCTGGGCATTCAAAGACAGATAACAGTTCCATGATCTAGAAGAGGAAGAACATCCCAAAGAGCTTTGGATTCCCAGACAGAAGTCTGTATAGGGCCTGGCAAGGGCATGGTGGAGGGAACCGCCCATTCTTCTTCCTAATGGCAAAGGTTATGAACCCAGGCCTAGAGAGGGGGTGGTGAAAGATGACTTGGTGGTATGATGAGCAGTTTTGTGTGTCTGGGCATGAGGTTCACCACAAGGAGAGAAGGTGGAGCGAGGCAGTAGAAGACCCTGCATGCCCGTTCAGAAGTGTGGCTGGGAGTGTTCTCCACAGGCGCTAGTTCTCCACAGTAGGAGTTGTGGGCGTGTGGCCTCTGCAGCCACACAGGGCCCCGTGCTTGGCTTACTGCTCTGCTGTGGGCATCCTGAAGTTCTCAGTGCTTCTGAAACAAGGTCGCTGCAGCCTCAGAGCCTGTGAGGGTGGTGACATGACATCATTCTGAGCTGTGCTTTAGGACACATCTGGCTGGAGTGAAGAGAGCAAGAGCAGAGGCGGGACAGGAGTTGGAAAGCTGTCTGCATAGTTTGGAAGAGATATAAGGGCCTTGGTGAGGATGTGTGCTGAGGATGGAGAGTGGCCTCGGCGGGCGCCTGTGGTCAGGCCCAAGCAGCAGACTGGATGGGAAGGGCTGGGGGAGGGAGGAGCAGAGTTGGCTTTAACTGTGGACGCAGGGACTGCTGCTCAGTGCTGTCCTCTCAGCCAAGGGACTTCCAGTAGATAAGGCTGGTTCTCCACATTGAGATTTAGAAGACTGTCTTAATATTTTTACTCTCAATAGTAAGCGAAAGCTGACATTGGCAGGCTCACCCAGTGAATGTAAAATAACCAGAAAAGACATTCTGAGGCATTCTGGAATCAAACAGATGGACCAAGCAATCATGTTAAAAACAGTAAATCACAACTTGAACTTCAGTTAATCATAATCACATTTCTCCCTTCTTATTTAATTTTAAAACATCTTCCTAAGTAGTTTCCTATTTTGGTTTCTTTTACTTCAGAGACCTTGTTATTATAAAGCACCCCACTTAAAGATGTCTGATCCATGCCGGGTGAACCAGAAAATCCTTATTCAGGCAGTGGTATTCTTTCTGAGCTTTCGGAAGTGGTCATTTCGTCTGTAGCAAAGATTCATGAGGGAATTATTTCCCCTTGTTCAGCTAACATTGAAGTTAACACAACTGTGTATTTACCTAGTGATTTTCAGAAACGCTGTTCAAGTAAATAAAGGGGGCCCCGAACTTAACTTAGGATCCTGACCAGCTGCTAAGAGGTCATCTGCCAGGAAGCAGGCTTTCAGCAGTGGGGTGGGAAGGGAGTGCTATGTTAATACTGTCCTTTGTTTCCTGTTTGGTGCAGACTTAGACAAAGCACTTTTCTTGCAAGGACGCAAGGTCAAGGTGGTGCTGTCCAGGCCCCAAATGCTATATTGGGCCATCTCGAAGTTGAGGAAGCAGCTCAGGGACAGAAGGAACCAAGGTGAGGTTTATGAAAACATTGAGGGGCTTCACACCAGTCACAGAGACAGATTGGTTTGCCTTTTCACATGTTGATCAAAATCAGGCTCCAGGAGGGTACCAAGGCCACTGCAGCTCTTCCTGTCCTCGTGGTGTCACCCTACACCTGGTCATCCAAAGTAGCCTTCTCTGACTTGGGCCACTTTTTATGAAGGAAGGAATTTGGTACCATTCAGATGCGTCATGTTCTAAAAATGGAGATTTGCCTGCTTCTTCTTAAGGGGGTTGTGGAGGAATACCTGGCATCATAAATGGGAGCCCATACAGTTAGTGAGGTGAAAAAGGAAGAGTTCCCTTGTTTTGCTCCTTTGCGCTCAACCGTTACGAGGCACTTTCATCTCCATGCTCCTGCACTGCCTTGCTGGTGGTGTACAGGTGCTGGTACCCCAATGCTGAGTGCTGCTCAGGCAGTGCTCAGCGCTGGGTTCGAGGCACTGATGAGGCCTGGAACAGGAAGAGAGAGAGTGTTTGTAGGCACTGCTTGGCCAGTTCCTTTTTGTCTCCCACAGCACAAAGTGTCTTGGCTGCATACAGTAGGCACTTGCAGTTGAATTAATCCTGTTTCACTTGTCTGAAGAAAGAGATAGTCACCATCTGTAGAGTGTGACTTCTAGGTGCAGGGGCAGCTTTGTGCTATAACATCCTTATAATCTCTCTTGGCCCCCTTTGTCACTCAGGGCTGTGAAGGCAGAGACCCTTTCTAGTTTGCTCAGCATTTATTCTCCAGTGCCTAGCATAGGGCTTGGCACGTAGCAGCTACTTAATAAACATTTGAGTGCATGAATAAAGGGATGGGCTACACCTGTCTTTCTTATATCGTAGAAGTTCATTTTCTAAAAGAGTCATGTGTGAGTGTCTCCAGCTTTAGTTCTCAAGATCTTTTCTTACTCTTTCACCTTTTTCTCTTCTTCTACCTCCAGTACTCAACACAGTGATTCACATGCTGCAGGTAGGGTCACTTGGTATTCAGGAAATGAAGTAAGTGGCAGTAGGTGAGGGAAAGTGCACTGACGAGGAGTTAGAAGGTCTGGATTCAAGTCCAGGTTTGGCCACTAGCTCGTCTCGAGTATCTGTGGCTGGGTATCTGTGTGAGCCTGGCAGAATTCTGCCTTGTAAAATGGGGCTACCAGTTGCTGCTCTGCTTGTGCAGCTCAGAAGAAGAAAGAAGGGATGTGAGGTGCTGGGAAGAGTTATGCCTGGTGCCATGGGGGCACTTGTTCTTGTCACCAAAACATGATGGGATCCCGGTATGCAGGATGTATGGCTGATGTGCACGTGCCTCCTTCCCATCTGCCCCGAGAACTGGTGGCTTTATTTCATCTAAATAAGTAGAGAAATAGATACACTGTCAGTGAGAAGATTTGAAAGTCACAATAAAGTGTAAATATGAAAATAATAATTACCCATAAGAGGTAGCTGAGTGATAATCATTATTAACCTTGTGGAATATTTTTAGAACCTTTTCTAGGCAGGTGCATGCGCACGCACACGATATGATTTTAGTCATCTCACAGTTATTTTTGTATCTCATGTCTGCGGCAAGTGGCTGTGTTAGTCAGCTCCGGCTGCTATGACAAATACTGTAGCCAGAGTGGCTTAGACAACATTTGTTTCTCACAGATCTGGAGTCTGGGCAGTCTAAGATCAAGGTGCCAGCAGATCTGGTGTCTGGTGAGAGCGCACCTCCTGGTCTGTAGATGGACGCCACCTTGTTATATTTTTAAGTGGAGGAGAGAGAGAGATCAACTCTCTGTCTGTTCTCATGTGAGCACTAATCCCACTCATGAGGCTCCACCCTCATGCCTTCCCAAAGGCCCACCTCCAAATACCATCGCATTAGGAATTAAAAGTTTCAACATACAAACTTCTGGACCACACAGTCACTCCAGAGCAACACCTGATTGCAGGACAAGAAAGCCTTGTCTTACAATTCTTCTGCAATTCGCTTCAGTCCAGTCTGCTGTGAGACACAGCAGATATTTGCTAAATACCTGATAGATTTCTAGAACTTCAGGGCTGGAAAGATTCTGAGCTCTAATCTAACACAGGAAGGAAAACAGGCCCAGGGCCCAGTGATAACAGCGCTGGCACTCCAAACCTTGCCTGCTACTTCCACTTCCTGCTAATGAGTTAAAGGGCAGGTGCCAGGAGGCCCATTGGGTTGGCACCTTTAGCAGAGAGACCAGTGCTTGGTTAATTCTGCCTGCATCTCTTAGGTTTGTGGGTACTGCTCTGTGTCGAGGTAGCATCTGGATATCTGAAGCAGCTGTCTCTAGTGGAGCCTTGGACTGTTCTCACAACAGTGTGCTGATTTCTGTATCAGCCAACATCTGGGGGCCCCACTGGTTATCATCACTTGTATGTAGATTCTACACACTTGATTTAACATTTGAGTCTTGGCGGGAATATATTCGCCTGTGTTTTCCATCTGGATACCCTAACATTTCTCTTTCCTTGCTCTGCCTTTCGAGTGCAGTGGAAAGGGGTCCTCCTTTCTATAGGTGGTCCTTCCCCCACTCTCTCACAAGTGTGTGACTCTGCCCCTCCCTTTCTGTGGCTGTGTTAGGAACAATCTTTCGTTCTCCAGCAAGCATTTCACATTTAAGGATGGCTGTACTGTGGGAGATTCAGCATCTGTGACTCTCCTGTCTTTAATAACCTGAGTCTGAAGAGAGGTGACATGTGTACAGGAGAATTATAGCTCAATTTATAAAGTGGCTGGAGACTCAAGAGAGGGACAGAGAAAGTGCTCTGGATACTTAGCAGCAGAAGGACCTTTTCATGGTTACTGGGGGCAGGGAGACCAGTAGGCAAGGCTTTTAAAGCAGGTTGACTTGGAAAGGATGATGAGGATTTGAACATTTGGAGGCTTCAGGGTAAAGCATTGCAGGCAGAGAAGAGAGTATGAGATGAGAAGGCTCAGGGTTGAGTCCTAGGTGGGCCAGCCGAGAAGGAACTTGGAATCCTGGCATCTGGGACTCAAAAGTGGCAAGTTGTCTTCCCTTTGCTCGCCATGCCCTGAGGCACCCTTCATCTCCACCCACCTCCTGCTCCAGAGCTGTTGGTGCAAACAACCTGGCGAGTGGGTGCCACGGGCTTTCCTCTGGGGCCGAGCTCCTGACCAGGGTCGACGACTGCTTAGGAGCCTTCCGGTGGGTTTCAGACAGTCTGGGGACCACCAGGAATTATGTGTGTGACTTTGTATCTGTCTGCACTTCTTTCCTTCCAACTTTTGGAGGTCTCTGTTGCCCTTGAAAGGAAACTCACCTTATAGCCTAGGAGGAAGAAGGTTGGCAAGTGAGTTAATTTTAACAACTTAGTTTAAAAACTCTCGAATCGTGTAGCTTATTGGGGGAAGTTTCATTCAGTCTGAAAACCTTCACTGTCCTGAGGACAGTTCGCTCATATCCTAGACCACAGCCCTCGTGACCAGGACTGTGTCCCCCACCACGCTGCCCAGAACTTGGACATGTGGTTCTTTGTAATTTTTTTTTTTAGGTATTAAATAGCTTTGTGGCTATCAGTCCACATGTACGATGACCTGTAATAGAGTGGACATTTTATAGACCACTTGGCCACCTCTTGGATCCTGAGGCTCGCCCTGTGGGGAGCAGACGTTTCTGGTGCCAGTCTCCCTGCTGGTCCCTCCTGATGCAGCACACAGACAGGCCTTGGCACATCCTGCCAGCAAGCTGAGGGCTGGGGCTGTCTGCTCAGCACCTGCCAAATGCAGCCTGAGCCCTCTTCTCTCAAGAGGGCTCTTATACCCCAAGATCCCCAGGTATAAAGCTGGACCCAAATGTGCCTCTCTGTCTGTTACAGGTGTGTGTGGTGGGATGCTTGGGAACCTCATCTCACCCTCCTTGACTTGAGAATAGATTGTGCCAGCAGCAACCTATGTGTATCTTAGGCAGTATAAAAGCTCTTACGGCTGCATTGCCATCCGTTGGAGCTCTCCTCAGGGGCTTCTGCTTGCTGATTCTATACCATTTCTAATCAGGCATTCTGCCAAGTGGACCTGAGGTGCCCAGCATAGGGCGGGGCCACTCGCACCTGCCTTGCTGTTCTGTTAAGTAGGCACATATGCAAGTTGTGGCCCATCAGGGAGCTGCAAGGAACATGAGTGACAGGGTCATTTGTTTCCCCTTCAATTTTAGATAGACAGGGCACAGTGGGTGAGATCAGGGAAGAGTGTGCCCTTCAGAGTTTTTGAGTCATTCTTTTTCCTTTTTAGAAAAGCAGATCATTTGGTTTTCACCGTTAAGGACTTTGACCTTGGTTAGGAAGAAAGCAATTGTATCATGTAGCATTTTAGGGTGACAAGCCAAGTCAGGCAAGTCCTAACCCAGGTAGGACCAGAACCCTGTGCATCCTCCCATGCACCCTGTCCTCTCTCTCACTCTCATTCATTCCACAGCTCACTGGTGTCTCATGTGCCAAGAGGGAGACAGTGAACAAATACGCATGGATTCTACCTTCAGAAGTTTCTGTATTGCAAGGTAGCTCATAAGTATCCTAAGAAATTTTGAGACATATGAGGTCTGTATGGAAAGAGTCCAGCCAAAATAAAGAGAACAGTTTGCGTGACATTGATGTAACCTGGCAGCCAAGGAGAGTGGATTGGAATGTGCATGCATGGGCAATAATGACTTTACTGGTCAGTGGGGGTGGGAGACACCGTTGAGTGAGCATGTGTACTGTGTGACTGTCGCATTCGAAATGACTGAGCCAGTAGAGTAGCAAATCTGCATCAAATTTTTTTGATTTAATCATTATTGTATTTTTTCCATTACCATTTAGTCCCCTTATACCCATCTGCCCCCAGCAATCACCACACTGTTGTCCATGCCTACAAGTCCTTTTTCCTTTTTGCTCAATCCCTCCCCCACTCACTTTCCCCCACCCATTAGCTGTCATCCTGCTCTCCATCTCTGAGTCTGTTCCCATTTTCCTTGTTGGTTCTGTTTGGTCAGATTCCACATATGAGTGAAACCGCATGGTATTTGTCTTTCTCCAACTGGCTTATTTCACATAGCTTAATGTTCTGTGGGTCTATCCATACTGTTACTAAGGGTAAAATGTTCTTTTTTTTGTGGCCATTGTGTAAATGTCCCACAGTTGTTTTATCCACTCATCTACTGATGGACACTTGGGCTGCTTTCATATGTTGGTGATTGTAAATAGTCCTAGCGAATATGTTCTCCCATTCTGTGGGTTGTCTTTATTTTTGTTGATGATTTCCTTTGCTGTGCAAAAACGTTTTAGTTAGATATAGTCCCATTTGTTTGTTTTTTCTTTTGTTTCCCTTGCCTGGGGAGATATACCTGATAAAAATATTGCTATGAGAATGTCCAAGTTGCCTGTGTTTTCTTCTATAATTTTTATGATTTCAGGTCTAACATTTAAGTCTTAATTCATTTTGAACTTATTCTTGTGTATGGTGTAAGAAGATGGTTTAGTTTTCATTTTTCTGAAGGTATCTGTCTAATTTTCTTAACACCATTTATTGAACAAACTACCTTTCGCCCATTGGATATGCTTGTGTCAAATATTAATTCACTGTAAACGTGTAGGTTTATTTCTAGGCTCTATATGCTGTTCCATTGATCTCTGTGTCTGCTTTTCTGCCAGTACCATGCTGTTTCAATGGCTATGGCCTTATGGTACAGTTTGATATTAAGTAGCATGATTCCTCCAACTTTGTTCTTTTTCAGGATCACTGTTACTATGTGGGGCCTTTTGTGGTTCTATACAAATTTCTGAAAAATCTGTTCTAGTTCTGTAAAATACATCATTGGAATCTTGATAGGAATTGATTGAATCTGTAGATTGTTTTGGGTAGTTTGGACATTTTATTTATTTATTTATTTATTTTTAGAGAGGGGAATGGAGGGAGAAAGAAAGGGAGAGAAACATCGATGTGTGGGTTGCCTCTCATTTACCCTCTACTGGGGATGTGGCCTGCCACCAGGCATGTTCCCTAGACTGGGAATTGAACCAAAGCCAGCACTCAATCCACTGAGCCACACCAGCCAAGGTGGTAGTATGGACATTTTAATGATGTTAATTCTTCCTACGCATGAACATGGTATATGCTTCCACTTATTTGTACTCTTTTAAATTTCTTCCTTAAGTGTGTTACAATTTCTGAGTATATGTCTTTTACATCCTTGGTTAGGTTTATTCTTACGTACTTTATTCTTTTTGTAGTAATTGTGAATGGGATTATTTTCCTAATCTCCATTTCTGTTACTTCCTTATTGGCATATACAAATGCAACTGATTTTTGAATATTAATTTTGTATCCTGATACTTTGCTGAATTCATTTATTAGTTCTAGTAGTTTCTTGGTGGAATCTTTGGGGTTCCTTATGTACAGTATCATGTCATGTGCAAATAATGACAGTTTTACTTCTTTTTTTCCAATTTGTATTCCTTTCATTTCTTGTCAAATTGCTGTGGCTAGGACTTCCAGTACTATGTTGAATAAGAGAGGTGAAATTGGACACCCCTGTCTTGTTCCTGATCTTAAGGGAATAAGAGGCTTGTAGTTTTTGCCCACTAAGTATGATGCTGGCAGTGTGTTTGTCATCTATGGCCTTTACTACGTTTAGGTATGTTCACTCTATTCCCACTTTGCTGAGAGTTTAATCATGAATAGGTGTCGGATTTTATCAAATGCTTTTCCCACATCTATTGATATGATCATGTGGTTTTTATCCTTCATTGTATTTATGAGATGAATCATATTTATTGGTTTGTGAATGTTGTACCAACTTTGCATTCCTGGAGTAAATCCCACTTGATCATGGCGTATGATCTTTTTGATGCATTGCTGTACTTGCTTTGCTAATATTTTTTTTTACTTTTAAAAATATATTTTATTAATTATGCTATTACACTTGTCTCATTTCTCTCCCATCATTCCCCTCTGCCCTGCACACCCCCTCCCACCCACATTCCCCCCGCTTCAGTTCATGTCCATGTGTCATAAGTTCTTTAGTTTCTACTTTTCCCACACTATTCTTGCCCTCCCCCTGTCTATTTTCTACCCACCTCTTATGGGAATGCTACTTATTCTCTGTACCTTTTCCCCCTCTCTCCCCCTCTCACTCCCCTGTTGCTAACCCTCCATGTGATCTCCATTTCTGTGTTTCTGCTCCTGTTTTTGTTGTTTGCTTAGTTTGCTTTTGTTTTAGGTGTGGTTGTTAATATCTGTGAGTTTGCTGTCTTTTTACTGTCCTATTTTTTTTTTATCTTCTTTTTCTTAGGTAAGTCCCTTTATCATTTCATATAATAAGGGCTTGGTGATGATGAACTCCTTTAACTTGACCTTATCTGAGAAGCACTTTATCTGCCCTTCCATTCTAAATGACAGCTTTGATGGATAGAGCAATCTTGGATGTAGGTCCTTGACTTTCATGACTTGGAATACTTCTTTCCAGCCCTTTCTTGCCTGGAAGGTCTCTTTTGAGAAATCCGCTGACAGTCTGATGGGAACTCCTTTGTAGGTGACTCTGCCTTTATCCCTTGCTGCTTCTAGAATTTTCTCCTTCATTTTAATCTTGGGTAATGTAATTATGATGTGCCTTGGTGTGTTCCTCCTTGGGTCCAACTTCTTTGGGACTCTCTGAGCTTCCTGGACTTCCTGAAA
>PVKU01005240.1:0-34939 GCA_004027475.1 Anoura caudifer
GAAGTCCAGGAAGGCCACAGAGGCCCAAAGAAGTTGGATCCAAAAAGGAACACACCAAGGCACATCATAATTACATTACACAAGATTAAAGGTCAGGAGAGAATCTTAAAAACAGCAAGGGAAAAGGAGACAGTTACCTCCAAAGGAATTTCCATGAGACTGTCAGCTGATTTCTCAAAAGAAACCTTGCAGGCAAGACTGGGCTGGAAAGAAGTATTTGAAGTCATGAAAGGCAAGGACCTCCACCCAAGATGACGCTCTCCAGCAAAGCTGTCATTTAGAATGGGAAGGCAGATAAAGTGCTTCCCAGACAAAGTCAGGTCAAAGGAGTTCGTCATCACCAAGCCATTATTATATAAAATGTTAAAGGGACTTATCTAAGAAAAAGAAGATAAAAAATATGAACAGTAAAATGACAACAAACTCACAACTATCAACAAATGAACCTAAAGAAAGAAAACAAAAACTAAGCAAACAGCTAGAACAGGAACAGGATCAGAGAAATGGAGATCACACGGAGGGATATCAGTAGGGAGGGGGAAGGGAGGAATAGGGGTGAAAAGGTACAGGAAAGAAGCGTAATTAGTGGGCATAAATTAGATGGGGAGAGATAAAAAATGGTATAGGAAACAGAGAACTCAAAGAACTTATACGTACAACCCACGGTGATGAACTAAGGGGGGGAGGAATGCTGGAGGGTGGGCAGGTGAAGGGCAGTGGGTATAAAGGGAGAGAAAATGGGAAAACTGTAATAGCATAAGCAATAAAATATGCTTAAAAAAAAGAAAAAGAAAATCAGAAATACCAAAAAAAAAACCCCCAAAAAACCCTAAATTAAAAAGTTGTGGAAGGAAGTTTTTTCATGGGTTGTTTTACTTAAAAGAACACTGTTTTGAGGTACAGATGGCTGGTTAGTCATTCGCTCAGACAAGCATTTGTGAAGCAGTTGCACCGCATGCGTCTAACGACCTCGATCTGCTGCGGGGGACAGAGGGGAGGCCGCTTCTCGGGGAGGCCAGAGCTCGGGCAGTTCCCCCGCCCTCGGCCGCCAGCCGCTCAGCGGGCCCAGAAGGTGCCTCTGCTGCGTTCAGTGCCTCCTCAGAGTAGGAGGCTGCGGCCCCTCCCTCGAGGCGTAAAATATTTTCCGCTCAGCGGTCGCGCTGGGGGAGGATGCCGGGGCACCAGGTCGCCCTCAGGAGTTCGGGGTCTTCTCCGACCGGTGACCCTTTCCCCAGCTGGATGGGGACACAGCTCCCAGGTGTGAGGATGGCAGGAAGCCAGGGCACCGCGGATGTGCTGGCCGGCAAGACATGTTCACAAGGAAAATCAGTAGAGGGAAAAGCAGCGTCCAACTGAGCAGCAAAACGCCGCCTGGCGCATCCTGTGCCGAACGCAGCAGGCAACCCCGGGAGACGCCCGGCCTTAAAGCCGTAGGACACACGAGCCAAAAGCCGTGAAAAGATGCGGCTACTTTAAAAGCACATGACCCTGATGGCACCCCCAGGGGAGACCGCAGGGGGACCGCAGTCCCCAAGGCAGGCGTTTGAGCCCAGATGAGGGAGGGGTGCGAGACTTTGGATCCTGGGCCTCTGCTTCCTTCCACAAACGACAACACAGAGGGTCACCTGGGAAGAAGGAGCATTTTCAGGGGACAGTCCTCGTCCCCTGAGGGGTGCTCTCTGACTCGTCCGGCCAGCACGTGTTGGCGTAATGTCTTCGTCAGCTGACAGAGGTGAGACTGTTCCCAAAGTCGATTCCAATACCTGGAAGGCAATTCACCATAAACAAAATTCAGGGAGACTGTTCGCATCCTCGGGGGCATGGTGGCTGGAAGAGAAACTCAATTTTTCACCCCCTGAGCAACACTGGCCACATCCAAGGTAAAAACAGGGGGGTCGGGGGGGCCCCTGCCCTGGGTCCCCGCTCCACTCCGCGTGGGGAAGCTTCCCCAGCAGCCACCGTTGCGTCCCACTGCTGTTCACTGTTTCAAAGTCTCCCAGGTTCCCAGAGGCGGCAAGACCAGCAACGCCCACGCTTGCCCCCTGGGGCTCGGCTGGAGCTGAGGCTGTGCTAAAGGAGGAAGGAAGTGCGCCCTGTGTCGGGGACGCCCCCACGGCTCATCAAAGGTTCCAGCTGTCTGGTCTCCGGCTTCCTGCCGCAAGGCCAGCTCTGCAGACAGCAAGCTTCCGGGAGGGCCGGGGCCTGTTAAGTTGGGCTCACCCAGGCCTGTGGCTCGCCAGCCACGTGTCCCAGGGTGGCCTTGGTCAGGGGACCTGTGTCCTGGGGTCACCGCCGTGGGCAAGCAGGAGGGCCGGCAGGTGCCGGTCGGGGAAACCCGAGTCAGCTGCTGCTGGCACGCCCTGAGGTGCCTTTGGAGACCAGACACACTGGTGCTCTCCGAGAGCCCCGATCGGCCCGTGTTCATTATTGATCGTTTATGGGGAATGGGGTTGACTCAGAGGTCGCCCACAGCGCCCCAGTGAGGATGCACACCCTGTGGTAACGACACTTCTCTAAGTCAAGCAGAAGAGCCCTTTGGCACCTGAGTGTCCGGTCTGGTCCTCAACTGAAGGGGGACTGCGGGTGTCCTTCCGGCCCCCTGTCCCTGCAGCTTGGAAGCTCCCCGTCTGCCCCGCGGCACCTGGTCCTGCCTCTTCAGGGCCTCGATCTGTGTCTGCAGGTGGCCGAGGGCGGCAGACCAGCGGGCCTCCTGTCTCCGGAGCTGCCGGTGAAGCCTGGCAACCTGCTGCTGTAACCGCTGTCACCGGGAAGAGAAAGCCCTGGCTGGTGACCCTGCCGTCTGAGGAGCCACACAGAACCGCAACGCCCGCGTCCATTGGGTGGTTACGTGGAGTGGTGGCGCCTCGTTCCACATCAGCACCACCAGCTGAGGACGGCTTAGCCTACGGCACATGGGTTCTGCTACGTGTTGTTTCGCTTAAGGCGGAAGGACAGCGCAAGGACGTTAAGGGAGGACTTACTGTGCAGCTGTGACCGGTGGTCTGCGGCTGATCCTTCTGAATTCCCAAAAAACGAGCGGAAACCAGAGTTTTATTGAAATGGATAAATCACCGGCCATTTAGAAATGAGAAGCCTCAGCCTTTAGCCTGACGCACTAACTTTTCCACGAGACCCTTCTCGGACCCTGCGCTTCGAGGGCAAACGGCCCCGCGGGAGGAGCCACTGGACAGAGGGCAGCTGGATAGGGGGACGTGCGGGGACGTCTATGCTCCGGAAACAGTGGGGAGAGAGACGCACACTCGGCTACGGCGTCAGAGGAGGCGGCCAAGTCCGGGGGTTCTGGTGGGACAGCTGAGTCAGGGGAAGGTCCCCGTTGGCTTGAGCCAGGCTGTCCCAGCCCCGGCCTTCTCTCCGATCAGAAGCACTGAGCTGCCACCTCCGAGGGGGCTCCCCGCCCTCCCTTAGAACACCCAGCCGCCGGGCGGACAGCTGTGCCCGCTCCCCTCGAAGGACCGGGGTCCGAGCCTGTGCTAGTCCGTCACCACCCAGCCCTGCAGGATGGGGGGGACCCGAAACCGGGACGAGTGCTCCCGGCTGGTGCCACAAAGCCCCCCCCCCCCGTGACCCCCCGTGACCCCACAGCACCCGGCTTACCAGCAAATCCTCAGCCCCTCCACCTTCCCGGGGGTGCTCAGCTGCCTTCCCAGGGTTGGTCCCGGCCTGTGGGTCCCCAGGGTGGCTGGTGTCTGCTGGCCGCTCGGCCCCCAGGTGGGCCCCCAGCATATTCTGGAGGGAAGGGGGGCCCGTCAGGAGGCAGGAGTCAGGGTGCCAGCCCCGCACCCTCCGCAGAACCAGTGCAAGGGACGCCCTTCGTCACAGCCTGTCTCTGCCACTCAGTGCTCATGCACTGACCCAGCAGAACACGGTGCGGTGAGAGGCCACTACGGAGCAGCGGGGGTGGGGGGGCTGGACGGGCCACCTGGGGCCTCTCCTTGGCAGAGGCCACCAACGGTCTCTCAGACGGGCTTGGGACTGTCTCTGTGGGAAACCTGGGGACCGCTCAGCGCCTCAGCCAGCTCCAGCCCAGTAGGACCCACCCAGAAACGTCGAATCAGACCTGGCCGCTGGGGTGATGGATGGACGGTCCAATCCCTCCTGCAGAGAAGGTGGGCGACTGGGGCGGCCGCCCGCAGGGCCCAGGTCCTAGAGAGGCAGGAGCAGGCTGCCACCAGCTCGGCACCTTCCCCAAACAGCGCTGAGGGAGGCGGGCTCCTGCTGGCGGGCCAGGGCCTTAGAACAAAAGGGCCCGTGGCGGGGGCAGCCTCCCTGCGGGAGACCCGAGCGGCCCTGCCTGCCCCGGGAAGCTCACGGCCGCTGAGAAATCGGAACGACGAACATTGCCGGAAAGGCACGCAGCTCGGACGGCCCGCGAGCGTCAGAACCCACCGTCCGACACACGCAGTCACGGTGTGTGTGTCTCCTCAGGGGGCCCAGGTCTTCCCACAGAGCCTGACAACCCACCGACTCGGTCACCCCTCCCTCGGCGGGTTTTAGGGGAGTCGCGCCCAAAGGTGGCGCAGGTTGATCCTCCGTGTCGCCCAGAAAGGGCACTTTTCCTCTCCGTTCTAAAACACCGCACGTCCGCGTGCTGGGGCCCACCCTTCCACCCCGCAGCCAGGGAGGCCTCTCTCCCGGCTACCCCGGCCAGGCTCTGTCACCTCACGTGTCCGTGCCGGCCGCTGGGGCCAGGCACCGGTCCCTCCGGGCCATGTGCCAGCACAGCGGCCCCCGTCGGAGCAAACCGGAAGACCGCGGCTTGATTCTAAACCGCCGCTCTGCCTTAAAGGGACACGCCTTCCCAGTCCGCGCCCCAGCTGCACGGGCACCCACGTGCGGGCTGTGGGCCGCCCCTGCTCACAGGGGTCGGGCACAACCAGCCCCCCAGCCAGCCAGCCAGCCAGCCAGAGAAGGGGCTTAGGATCGGCTTTCAATACGCGATAAATAGTAAGAGCTCACCCTCGGAGCACTTATTCTTTCTTTACATTTTATCTAATTAATTCACTTATTTTTAATTGAATTCATGGGGGTGACGTTGCTAACAAAATTAGCTAGGTTTCAGGTGTACAAATTCTACACGCATCATCGGCTCACTGAATCATGTGCCCACCTTGCCAAGTCTCCCTCCCTCACCATCTGTCCCCCTTCACCTACCTCCCCCACCCCCCTTCCCCCGTAGTTACCAGACTGTCATCTGTGTCGGTGGGTTTTCTTCTTTGCTTAATCCCTTCGCCTTTTTCATCCAGTCCCCAACCCCGCCCCCCGAGAGCTGCCAGTTCTCCATATCCACGAGTCTGTTTCTGTCTTGTCCCTTAGATTCCACACGTGACTGAGATCATGGGGTATTTGTCTTTCTCCGACTGGCTTGTCTCACTGAGCATAATGCTCTCCAGGTGCATCCATGCTGCCGCAAAAGGCAAGATTTCCTTCTTTTTCATGGCTGCGTGGTATCCCACTGCGCAAACGTGCCACACTTGTTCTTGAAGGAAGATGAGCTGCCTTTTCAGGTCACAACCAACCGACACTAGAAGTGTTCACCAGGAGAAAGCGACATGTGCAGTTGTAAGCAGCAGAAGTGATGCCGAGTCTCATCGTTCCCCGGCGCCTCCTGTGATGATGGGGCCACGGGGGTGAGTGGGAGACGCCGTGTTGGCTGCTGCCTCCCATCCGGAGCCCTGTGTGGGTAGTGACCAGGGGTGCAGGGGGTGAGCACATGCACGCCCCTGCAACATGAGAACTGACCCCGAGCCCCAGGCCACGGGCGCGCTGCGGGCCGGGTTCAGGCCAGGTCAGCCCTGGCGGTGTGGTGCCTCACGGCCACTCCTCGGCCCTGACGGTGAGGTCAGCCCAGCGCCTCCGAGACACAGGCCTTCTGGCCAGGATGCGCCAAGACCTGGGCCAGGAGACCACGGCTCTTGTCTGGTGCTGAGAAACCCGTCCCCTCTCAGCATGCGTGTCTGGGTCAGGCAGAGGGCGGTTCCCACTCTGGTTATCGGCTGTCCCACCCGGGAATGGCTCCCTGCAACGTGTGGGGAGGGGACCCCGCTTCTATGGAACGGTGTGCGGTTCCTCAGAACACTAAGAATATAGCTACCCTCTGACCCAGCCACCCCTCCTCTGGATGTCCCCCCGATAAACTTGAAAACGCTTACCCAGAGAAGCATCGTTCACAGGGGGGCCAAGACGTGGAGCCCACCTAAGAGCCCTTCGACAGGGGACTGGGTGAAGAAGACACGTGTACGATGGACGCTCCTCAGCCGTCAGGAAGGACGAAAGGCTGCCCCTGTGACAACACGGACGGGCCTCGAGACTGTCACGCTGAGCGAAACCAGGCAGGACCCTGCGCTCACTCCCATGTGGGATGTAAGGCTGAAGTAAAGGATAAACAGACAAGACAAACAAATAGACAAGCAAAGACTCATCAGCACAGAATAGTGTGGGGGTCACCAGGGGGAAGGGGTGGGGGAGTAAAGGGGAAAGGGGGCCAGGTACGTGGGGACAGAAGGGGACTGACTTTGGGTGGGGGTCCGATCACGCATCACAGAACTGCCCCCGTGCTGAACACTGTCACCCCAGGACCTTTAACCGTGCAAGAGAAAAGCTCAATAAAACAGACAGTTGAAAAAACAAAGCAACACTGCTGATTAAGAAAACCACCGGTTTCACACAAAAACTGTCAGGAACGCCATGTCGATACGTCCCAGCAATCTCTCCAGTAGCCACGACCCCGCAAACAGCCCCCTGAACCCGGGGTCCGGCGCTGGCCACACGTGACCCCCTCACTTCTCCGTGCACTGGGGGTCTGCTCTGGGGGTCTGCTCAGGGGGTTCCCTCATCCTCAGCCTGAAACTTTGTGTTTGACTTGAACCTACACTGAAAAAATAAGGGGAGGAGGAGGAGGGGAAAGGGGGGAAGCCAGCGTTTTGACGAGGGGCACGTTGGCACACGGCACAGTTTTGACCCAGGCGTGGAGGTGGAGGGCCGCGGCTGTACAAGAAGAGCTTGTTCCATAGGACTGAATGTTTCTCCGACACAGGTGATGTTCTGAGGCCTGAGACGCTGAGACATCGGTCACCGGCTTCCCCAGTGACACGCGCATGCGGGGTGTCCTGAGGTTGCTGAAATTCCTCAGCGCCCACCGCACACTCAGAAGAGCGCTCAGGACCCCCGCGGGGCTGTGCCGCGTCCTGTGAGCTCCTGGCCCTGCGCGGGGACTTCCTCTTTCTTTTACTGAAACGAGTCTTTTTCTGGAAATGCCTGCAGCTCCTTTCTCCCAAGGCCGAGGGGTGCCAGGCGACCCTCAGATGTCCATGACTGGGAGGGAAGCAGGGTCCCAGGGGTTGGCGGTTGCTTGGAAATGGGACCCTGAAAAGAAAATGAAATGTGAGGAACTTCTGAGAGTTTACGAGAAGTCACGGAGGCTGAGAAAAGTCAGTGGCCCTCCCAGCCGGCCGAGATCACTCACCAGGGCTTGACGGGGGCTTGCGGTCCGCCCGCCGGGCGCCCTTTCCCATCCGCTCGCTGGCCTGGCATTTCCCCCTCCTTCCCACGTCCACTGCATGTTCAGTGGGTCCCGTTGTTTTTTTAAACATCTGCCTCCTCGCTGGTCTCCCCGCACTGGAGACATCTCTCGAAATTAGGAAGTATTGTAAGAATCGTAAGTATGTGTATTCTCAGCACAAAACGAGTCACACTATGTTCTAATATTATTTGAATAAGTGAGTGTGCAGTAAAGAATTTAAGTGCCCAAAAGAGGTCTGACCTTTGCCCTCAGCTGCTGGGAGGTCACCTCCAAGCCCTTGGAATGTCAAGCCTGGTCTGGGTGTCTCTGTTCGCTGCGGACCTGGGCCGGCCAGCAGAAGTCGTGGGGTGTGGCAGGGATGCTGGGTCACACAGTGTCCACCTGACCTGCCCAGGGGCTGGAGGCTGGGGCCACACCAATGGAATCTCTGCACACGGAGGCCCGGGGGTCCCAGTGGGCTGCGGGCATCATCACATATCTGTGGAGGGAAGGTAGCCCTGTCCTGAGCCCCTGGGGAGAGGACCTGGAGGCCCCACACCGGTCACTCTCCCGCCCTCTGTCCCACGCCCCTCCTCCCCTGGCTGACCCTGACCTGTGTCCTTTCTCTGTAACAGAAAACAGCTTGGAACAGAGCCACATGCGGTGCGCACTGCCAGTCCTTGGATGCCCAGGCTCCCCGCTGTCAGAGAGGAGGGGGCGATCGGCAGGGTCGGGGGTGGGGTCCGCCCTCCAAACTCGCAGGTGGCCGACTTCACAGCCAGGCACGGGAAAGCGGAAGTCAGAGCGACGGCTCGGTCAGCACACAGCATCCCCCCCCTCCCCCCGTGACCTTTTAGCCATAAAAGAAAAACTGGGAAGGAAACATTGATAGAGTTAAATTTGTGGTGCGGGTTCAAAGCAATGACTCCATGGCCATTTAAATTTCAGAACAAGTACAGAAGAAATAAAACCCATGCCTCATAAATTGAAGGGAGAGCAGAGACGTTTCCTATGTAGGGAGAGTGTTGAAGAAACAAGGGTGGTGATTGAAAATAGCGTTTCGGGTGATAAGATTTAATTAGGCAGGAGCTCTAAGGGAGAGGCTCAAATGTTACAATTTTAAAAGAGAAGAAGGTAAGGACAATTCAATCTTTTAGAAGAAGGGAAGATAAATCTGTGTGCTGAGCAAAAGCAGAATTCAAATAAAATTTTTCACTTTGATTTTTCCTATGTTCAAAAGGAAAATGCGTAATTCTTAATGTTTGCGTTTGGTCTGATGAGTTAGGATAGCAATAATTTAGAAAGTTTCGGCATGAATTGAAACGTGTCACTAACGGGTAGCTTTGCAAGTCGGCCTGAGGTTTCAGTGCGTTCAGAGAAAGAGATTTAACTCACTTCTCCCCTGTGTTCAGCACCTTCCACCCCCGAGAGCTGGGCTAGCCAGCGGCTGCTCTGGGCGTGGGTTCTCAGACAGGGGGCAGGCGGGTCCCGCCAGCCCTTCCCCAGCGCTCGCGGCGGAATTCCGTCCTCCCGGGTTTCCCAGGAATTGCTCCTAACGGGCTTGCAGTTGGCGAGTCCCTGTTCATAGGCGTCACTGCGGGGGGACATGTCTACAACTCCGGATGCTCACAGGGCTTCCTTAGAAAACGGAGAAGCAGCTGCACCTGCCTGAGGCCGAGTGGGGCGACAGGTGGGCGGGCGGCCCGGCTGGAGAGGAGCCCTGATAGGACCAAACGCGGAGACGCACAAGCCACACCCCCTGGAAGGGCCCGGGACCAGTCCTGACCGCAGCAGCAGCGAGGCTCCCGCCCACTGGCAGGCAGCTGGGCATCCTGGCCCTGACCCCCGGCTCTGGCTGGAACCTGGGCTGGGGGCGTCCTGTCCCCCCCACCCCCATGCTCACTGGACTGTCTCCTTGAGCAAATTACTTCCCCTCCCTCTACCTCCACTTCTTCATCCATAAAACGAGCTGAACTTTGCACCCACTTCATCCCGCTGTGGCGCCGTCCACTGCAACGGCCGCTGGGGACAACCACAGCGCCACGACGTCCCGTACGCGCGCGGCGCTTAACCCGCATCTCAAATGTGCGCCAGCCCCTGCGCCTCTCAGGGGCGGGGCCTGGGGTGCACGCACCTCTATCTGCTTCCCCCAGCCACAGTGCTGCTGCGTGGAAGAACCAGAATTAGAACTAAAGCCCATTTGACGCCGAAGCCCAAATCAGGCTGAATGGAACCAAGGTGAATCTGGGCCAGCAGAGGGTCGGGACCAAGGTGAACCAGGGTCAGCGGTGGGGCGGGATGTCAGGATTCACTCGACATTTGTTTGTTGGCTCCATCACATGTCAGCATCGCCCTGTCACTGGACGTGGGACACGTCGCTGGGCTCGGGGAGCTGATGCTGTGGCGCCGTGGGGGGCTCCGTGCCTCCTGACCCACCACGGATTCCACGGCACTCTCAGGCCCGAGCCCCGTGGTGTGGACCCTGGTCCGGGGGGTGCAGGAGGGGAGGGGAGTCTCCTCAGCAGGACAGAAAACTTGGCAAAAGCACAAGTGAAAACGGTCCCCTGCAAAGTGACCCGGCCACCCGATCTGCTTCTGGGGGAAGGCAGGACAAGGCCTGAGCACCAGCGAATGAAAACAAGCCTGGCAGGCAGGTCCCAGCTCCCGGGAGACACCGTCAGCCGCAGGCCATCGCTCCGCCTGGGTCACTTCACAAAGGCAGGCCGGAGTCCACGCAGCCTGCCTGCCGTTCAGGGTCCTGCTCCGCAGCCGCGGGCCCAGCCCGCTTGATCCGTCTGGCGCATTCAGGCCGCAGGAGACCAGCTTCACACCAGCTGATGGGAAGGGAACTGTAGCTTCCTCTTTTTAAGGCAAAGCAAAACAGGACGGACGTGCAGGGGCTTTTGCCTGCCCCTCGGATCCTCTTTCCAGAGAGATTTCAGTTTGCTCTTGACGCCAGCCCGGCGCCGCTTCCGCGCCGTCGTGGGCAGAGAACAGGCCGAGCCCGGGGGGCACCAAGGCAGGAAAAGCCTTGCGCTTTCCCTCGGGCAGCCGAGCGGCACCCAGGCTCTGCCCCTGGCACTTGGCCACCTGTGAGCCGCCGCGCGGCCGTGGGCAGGGCCATGCGGCCCCCGAACTGCTCTGAGCACAGTGTGGCGGTGGAGGTGGCCGTGGCCACGCTGCTGGCGCTGGAGTGCGGGCTGGGCCTGCTGGGCAACGCGGTGGCCCTGTGGACCTTCTTCTCCCGCCTGAAGGTGTGGAAGCCCTACGCCATCTACCTGTTCAACCTGGTCATCGCGGACCTCCTGCTGACCGTCTGCCTGCCCTTCCTCGCGGCCTTCTTCCTGCGGCACCAGACCTGCAGCTCCAGACACGCGCCCAGCAGGGCCCTGTTCTTCCTGTGGGCTCTCGGCCGCAGCGTGGGTGTCGCCTTCCTCACGGCGGTGGCTCTGGACCGTTACTTCCGCGTGGTCCACCCCCGGCTCAGGGTCAACCTGCTGTCCCTTCGGGCAGCCCGGGGCATCTCGGTGCTCGTCTGGCTCCTGATGGTTGTCCTCAGCCACCAGAACTTGCTGGTGCCCGCCGCTGAGTGCGCCGGGTGGGAGCCCGGTGGGGGCGGCCCCTTCAGCCTCACCTGGCAGGAAGTGCTATCCTTCGTCCAGTTCATTCTGCCCTTCAGCCTCATCTTGTTCTGCAACGCCAGCATCATGAGGACTCTGCAGAAGAGGCTCCGAGACTCGGACAAGCAGCCCAAGCTGCAGCGGGCCCGGGCGCTGCTGGCCACGGTGGTGGTGCTGTTCGCGCTGTGCTTCCTGCCCAGCTTCCTGGCCCAGGTCCTGCTGGCCGCCTTCCGAGGGGCGGACAGCTGCGGGGTCTGGAGGGCACTGGTGCGCACGTCCCACGTGGCCAGCAGCCTCACCGGCTTGCAGAGCGTGCTGAACCCGGTGGTGTACTGCTTCTCCAGCCCGGCGTTCAGGCACTCCTACCGGAAGGTCTTCTTCACCCTGCGAGGCCGAGGGCAGGAGGCCGGGGAGCCGGGCTGCGAACTCAGAGACTCCGACTCCTGAGGACGGCCAGGTCCCGAGCCCCGGTTCTGCTGGGACCTCCGTGAGAGTGACCGTGAGTTAGGAATCCGGACACAGGGCGCATCTTGGGACGGCACCGCGAAGATCAGGCCACGGACTTCAGCACAACCGTGGCACGGGTTGTCCCGGACTCCGCTCTCCAGGACGTTCCTGGGCCGCAGCAGAGAACAGAGCAGCCGATGAACACTAGGAAGCCGGTGCCTGCTCGGTGCCCGCTCGGTGCCCAGTCCGGCTGCAGGCTGGACTGCTGCGGCGACCGAGCCCCCACCGGAAGGACGGTACTCGGAGGGCTCAGCGGGGAGGGGCGGGGGCTGGAGGGGGCTTCCACCCTCACTCCGTTCGGGATGTGCAAATGGTGTCGGTTTTCTCGCCTTTGATTTGTAAATGCAAAAAGCGTCTGTACCTCTCCCCGCCTAGTGCACACCTGGGCAGCACGAACCTGGGACATGGGGCTCTGGGGTTCTGAGCCGTGCGCGTGTCCCCACGCTCGTCTCCTCCGTCCCTCCGTGGCGGCCTCACCACGTCCGGGGTCCCCGGGGGATGGGATTCTGGCAGCAATGCTGCACCGCCTCCCCAGGTTTCGGCTCCTCCTAAGTCCACGGAATTCCAAAGGCTCGGAAGGGCAGGTGGGCAGGCGTCGTGGCCGGGAAGCATCTGAGTAAAGCTCTCGGTGGGATGCCTCCCCCGCCGGGCCCCTTGGCTTCCTTTCCCACCGAAGGAAAAGCTCTGCCTCTCTCCCCCTGAGCTCACTGCACGCGTGACCCTGAACGCTGCTTTACGAGAAGCTGCCCCTTCTCAGGGATGTTTTCCACGCGGTGGCGACCACCCACCGGCCTTCTTTCCTGGACCACCCTGTAATCTCCCCGGGAAAAACACTGCTGAAATGTCTCCCTCTGGGGGGGGGGGGATGGACAGGGAGGCCCGCTGCTCTGTGCACAGGTAAATCCGCACTGAAGTCACGCAGTCCTCCGACCTGTCCCTGCAGGAAGTCCGCCCTCAGGTGGGACTCAGCCGCCCACACGACTCTGGCAGGCCTTTGGGCCAGTGCTGGGTGCAGCGGCCTCCCAAACACGCTCCCCCGCCCCCCGCCCGTCCCGAAGGTGCATGTCTAGCCCTGGATGCTGCACCTGGCTTCCCTCTGGGCCCCCCACCGCTGGCTCACACGTCAGCCTGGGAAAAATGGAGAAGTCACCCCACCGGGTGACCGCCTCTCAGGCTCTTGCTGCTAGTTTCGTGGGCAGGGGTGGAGGGGCCCTCCTTCCTGCTCTCCCCGGGGCCTGCTCAGGGGGTCCGGGAGCGTTCAGAAAACGCCGGAGCCTCAGCCAGCCTGGTGTCCTGATTCGGTCGGTCTGGGAGGGGCCTGGGCACTGGCATTTTTGAAGTCATCACAGCCACGACTGACAGTCACCGGGTTAGTGGCTCAGGTCAGGGCCTTCGGGTCAGCACCGTGCACTGTCATTTCCTGGCTTTGTGACCTGGGACCGGTCACCGCCCCACCGTTCTCTGCTGCAATACGGGGATGGTACAAAACAACCCGTGGGTGTCTCGTGGGGCCAAGGGCCATACTGAGCAATGCGGTGAGCACGGCGTCTGGCCCACCATACCTGTCCAGAAGTGGGGACTTTGCTCATCTAAGTGATCGGTTTGTTCTCATCTCCTGGCGGAAGTCCCCAGCCAGTCCGTGTGCCCTCTGGGGACAGAACTTTCCCCCCCACCCGCACACCCTCCACGCAGAGCCTGGGCAGGGTGGGTGCTCGGAGAGCCGGATGTGGGAAACTTCCACTAAACCGAATGTCTGTCCCTATTCCTGCTCTCTGGACCCTTCATGGGGTCTCTGTCTGACTCGAGTTCTATTCCTCACATCTGTGAGGGGACAGCATTTCATAACAGAAGGTCCAGGGTCCGTGGACCACCCCGTCCGAGGGCCTGACTTCCATGCCCTGTCCCCCACGCAGTGCTCCCTCCTGGACGTCCCGCAGCTCTGCATCCAGAAGTTTCGCTGCTTCAAAGAGGCAGAGGAGTGAGGTGCTTGCTCTCCCCACATGATTTTTGCCGAGCAAGGAAATGACTCAGAAGGAAAGTGAAGGCAGACAGCAAGCGACAGACCTCCGAGCCAGGGCCCGGCTGTCATTGGCCAGTTTTGGTTTCTGTTCTCCTGTGGCTCACCCCTGGCAGCGCAGCAGGTGCACAGCCGTGCCCGCGAGCCCTCCAATCGCAGCTGCGCCTGCGCCCTGGCGCATCTGCGGAGGCCGGCCGGCCGGCCGCCCAGTCCCACCCTGAGCCACGCGATTCCCTCCCTCTTCAGGCCGTGCTGTCAGTTTTACGCTGGGAATCTCCTCGTTTCTCGTCCCAAAACCTGGTCAGCCACTGGCTCCTCCTTGGCCATCCACATGCCTGCGGGGATGTTCCAGGCTCCATTTGTCCTGAGGTTATCCCTACATGTCCAGGCAGAAGGGCTGGTGGCTCCAGGCCCTGAGTGTCCTGGATGGCCAAGGCTGGGAGGACCAGCCCAGCCCAAGAGCACATTCCAGCCTCGGCTGAGCCCTTAGCCACTGGGCCCTGTTGCCACGGCAACTCACAGGGCAGCATCCAAAATCAGGAGTCGGGTGTGCAGGGCGCAGGTGGCTAGGAGGTGGCTGTGTGATACAGGGGTAGCGAGAACTTAGACCAGTAACCCCGCCCCGCCCCTGTGGCCTTTGCTGGGAGGGGGACCGCTGCCACCTGCAGAACGGGCCAGAGGGTCTGCGTGCAGACTCAGCAGCTTCTAGAATAGTCTGGAGGGCTCCCATGCAGGGGCACCGCCCCAGGTCACCCGTGGAACAATCGGCAGCAGGGGAGTGGGGGGGGACGGCACCCTGCAGAAGCAGAAGGCATTCTTGTCAGGGAGGACCGCCCAGCCCAGAGGGACCCCTCCCCTTAGACAGCTGCAGGTCAGATGTGACAAAAGGTGATTTCTGGGTCACATAGGGAGCACCAGGAGTGGCTGGCCCATGGGAACTCAGATAAGGCGGGTTCCACTGGCTGAGACACCTGCTTCCGAGGTCCCTAAGGGACCTGACTCCTGCGACCTCAGCCCCGGCACAGCCCACAGAAGAGCATGAGCAGGCGCACCGGCCGGGCCAGACCCACACACTGCCCTTGAACTCGGCCTCCAGGCGGAACCCAGTCTCACCCAGGGGCGGCTGGTCCGTTGTCCGTGTGCCTGCCGGGCAGAGCGGGCCTGTGGGGCGGCTGCAGATGCCACGGGGTGAGGGAGAGCGCGGCTGGTTGAAAATGAGAGGCCCCTGAGGGATGCTGGAGGGAGAGGCTGGGCCCCCGGGGGCCACGGCTGGTGGCTCTCAAGCCATGCCTTTGGCTGTGGCCACTTGCTGATGGACAGGAGTCCTTCGGACTGAGGCTGACAGAGGGGCAGCCCCTGGAGCAGGCTTTTCTCAAAGGCGAGGCCTGGCTCCCAAATCTCAACACCAAATGCCACTGTCCACCTTGGCGGGTGGCCCTGGGACGGCCACCTCCCCTCCCCCAGCCGGCAGGCCACGCAGACCAGAGGTAGTGCCTGCTCCTCATTCCTGGGAAAACAGGCTGGGCTCCACCCAGAATTCAGACAGGGAGGGAAAGGAGGCTGCTTGATGGCACGGTTTCAGAATCGATTTCTGGTGAGTAAATTGTATCTCATTTTTTTAAAGTAAAATCTCTATCAGTTATCACATCCTTAAAATTGTCCTAAAATGGATACCCTAAAATAGGTATAACTCTTATTTCCTAAATCACATGTATACATATATATTCAAGCACACGTTACGACCAAAACAAATACACAAACACATACACCAACATGTAAGTTAGTCACAGAGCAACAACAACAAGAAGAAAGGAGCCAATACTGAGTATTTAAGGCAGTTTTAAAAAAGAGTGAATTGCAGCGATATTGCAGCCAAGTTTTAAAAATTAATTATTGTGAGGACTTTATGCCAATTTTTAGAGAACACAGTACAAGCTCCTGTCAAAGTTTTCGCACTGGGACACGTGCCCATTTGTCCTGTGGAATTCGGGAGCCTTGGTGGTCTGCCGAGCAGGGAGCGTTCCTGCGGGTGCAGCCTGCGTCCAGCAGAGGGCGGCAGTGTCCCGTCACGAAGGCGAGTGGGCCTGTCTGGGGCTTGTTCACCTTCCAAAGCCAAATCTCCGCCGTCGCGTGAGGACTGGAGGTCTCCTAAGTGGTGCTCTTAGCGTGGTGATTTGCTACCTCATCTACTTACATAATCGTTTCAGAAAAAGGACCCCCAAATGTCATCTTCAATGCCAGATTCAGGTGGTCAGTCTTCCAAAAATGAGGCAGAAGATGAAACTTACTTACAAAATAGTGACGGTGATTCCAAATGTATTGCCCTGGAAATGCTGGCTGACGGATTCCGGACACGGCGGCGGTGACCAGGCAGCGTGGGAGGACAGGCCACACTCACAGGCGCCCACGGGGGTCTGGGGGAGGCGTCGGGCTCAGCCTTCTCTCTGGCGCCTTCGTTGCGGGTTCTTGGCTTCGTCCTTCAGCGCAGCTCGAAGTAAGCGTTCCCTGAAAACCAATAGCCCTCCTTCTTCTTTCTGGAGTGACTGGTTGTTACAGCCACCCTGCCTCCTGCCTGCGCGTGGACGGGCTCACTGCTTGTTCTCTGCTGTCACATGCATGGGGACCCGGAGCTGGCCGGCAGGAGATGTTTCTCAGACTGTCTTCCACCTGGTTCAGCCCCTTGACTAACTTCAGCCCAAGAGGTGGGGGAGGGGGGAGTGATTTCCACAACTTTCAAGTTGTGCCCTTACAGAAAAGACCACCACTTCCCCTTTTCTTCCGCCTATTGGCTGGAATGGAAGTGTGAGGGCAGGAGCCACAGCAGCCCACCTGGACCACGAGGACAGCCTGAACTGCGTTACCCTGCTGACCATCTGAATTGCCTACCAGGACTCAGATGCAACAGAGAAACAGACCAAGGGATTAGGAGAGACACAGCTCCTGCTTTTAGCTCTTACACGATCCACCGGAGTAAAACACCAGGTGCATGATTATACTAGCAAGTGCCTCTCGGAGCACCTACACAGAAGGCATCGGCGGTTTGCAGTGAGCTGGGCATGCTGCAGCCTCTCTGCCATGTTGCACGAATCCCTGGGCATCAGATCACGTCAGCCAGGTCCCCGGGGGGCAAGGAGCAGCATGCAGCCGGCATCAGAGCACCTGCACCTGCAGGGGGAGGAGTGCTGCATGACTAGTCTGACAGCAAATGTGCCCCGCCACTCTCTCCCAGAGATGGGGTGGGGGTGGCTGCAGGCTGCTCCAGGAGCCGGTCACAGCGAGAGGCCACCACGAGTCACAAGCTGTGAAGACACATGGGCAGGCGGAGGGGGGCCCAACCTCCACGGGCCCGTCACAGCCACCTTCCGCTGCCTGCTGAGTGGAGGTCCCCAAGAAGAGAGGGAGGTCTCTGCAGCGAGCACAGCAGCCACCGGGGTTGGGGACCTGCCCTCTGTACGGCTAGAGAACGGGGTGGGGGTAGGGGGCAGCCCCTCCCCAGTCAGGATCTGGGGCAGCAGACAGGCCCCTGGAACCCTGACATGGAAGGCTTTCTCGGAGGAGGTGTGAGTCCCAGGAAGGGTTGGGGCTCAGACTCAGGGCGGGTTAAACAGGTGGGCGTGGTCTGACCCTAGGTCACGTGGGTCCTTTGTCCTTCGTGCTGTGGGGATAGGCACCTGAAAAACTGAAGTGGGCACGAATACCTGAACACAACCTACAAGAAAGGAGGGCCCCACCTAGGAATGGTGCTCACCTGTCTGAAGTTCACGGGGAGAGGTCGCACTCCCTACCTGTGGGTTGTGTGGGCAGTGCTGGGTCTCCCGAGTCCCTGTGCTGAAGTCCCAGCTCCTGGTTTCTTTGTGACACACTTGGACATGGCCTTTAAAGGGTCACTGAGGTAAACAGAGTAACTAGGTGGGCCTACCCAGTCTGACTGGGGTCCTTATACGAAGAGGGAATTAGGGCGCAGAGGAGACACCAAGGACTGGGGGCCCAGAGGGACCAGCAAGGGAGGAGACAGAAAAGGGGCCGTCAGCGCACCAAGGGCAGAGACCTTGGGAGAAACCCACCTGCTCACGCCTGGGTCTCAGGCTCCAGCCTTTTGTAATGGCAGCCCCAGCAAAGAAATGCACCTGCGCACTGTGAGCACCTGCACCTGTGCACTGTGGGCACAAATACCTGTGCACTGTGAGCACACACACCTGTGTGCACTGTGGGCACATACACCTGCACACTGTGAGCACCTGCACCTGTGCACTGTGGGCACATACACCTGTGCACTGTAGCACAAATACCTGTGCACTGTGAGCATACTCACCTGTGTGCACTGTGGGCACATACACCTGCAAACTGTGAGCATCTGCACCTGTGCACTGTGAGCACCTGCACCTGTGCACTGTGGGCACAAATACCTGTGCACTGTGAGCACATACACCTGTGCACTGTGAGCACACACACCTGTGCACTGTGAGCACATGCACCTGTGCACTGTGGGCACAAATACCTGTGCACTATGAGCACCTGCACCTGTGTACTGTGGGCACAAATACCTGTGCACTGTGAGCACATGTACCTGTGCACTGTGAGCACCTGCACCTGTGCACTGTGAACACACACACCTGTGCACTGTGAGCACCTGCACCTGTGCACTGTGAGCACATGCACCTGTGCACTGTGGGCACAAATACCTGTGCACTATGAGCACCTGCACCTGTGTACTGTGGGCACAAATACCTGTGCACTGTGAGCACATGTACCTGTGCACTGTGAGCACCTGCACCTGTGCACTGTGAACACACACACCTGTGCACTGTGAGCACATACACCTGTGCACTGTGAGCACATGCACCTGTGCACTGTGGGCACAAATACCTGTGCACTATGAGCACCTGCACCTGTGTACTGTGGGCACAAATACCTGTGCACTGTGAGCACATGCACCTGTGCACTGTGAGCACCTGCACCTGTGCACTGTGAACACACACACCTGTGCACTGTGAGCACATGCACCTGTGCACTGTGAGCACAAATACCTGTGCGCTGTGAGCACCTGCACCTGTGCGCTGTGGGCACACGCACCTGTGCGCTGTGAGCACCTGCACCTGTGCGCTGTGAGCACACGTACCTGTGCACTGTGAGCACACGCACCTGTGCACTGTGACACATGCACCTGTGCACTGTGAGCACAAATACCTGTGCACTGTGAGCACCTGCACCTGTGCACTGTGAGCACAAATACCTGTGCACTGTGAGCACAAATACCTGTGCGCTGTGAGCACCTGCACCTGTGCGCTGTGGGCACATGCACCTGTGCACTGTGTGCACAAATACCTGTGCACTGTGAGCACATGCACCTGTGCACTGTGAGCACCTGCACCTGTGCACTGTGAGCACACGTACCTGTGCACTGTGAGCACCTGCACCTGTGCACTGTGAGCACATGTACCTGTGCACTGTGAGCACCTGCACCTGTGCACTGTGAGCACAAATACCTGTGCACTGTGAGCACCTGCACCTGTGCACTGTGGGCACAAATACCTGTGCACTGTGAGCACCTGTACCTGTGCACTGTGAGCACCTGCACCTGTGCACTGTGAACACACACACCTGTGCACTGTGAGCACAAATACCTGTGCACTGTGAGCACAAATACCTGTGTGCTGTGAGCACATACATGTGTTCAATGAGACCAGATGCTCTGTCTGATATCCACAGAATGCCTGGATTTTGTACACATCATCAGAATTTTTAAAGATTTGAAAATATTGTACTTCCCTGGTGTCATTTCAACACTAGCCTGTACACCCTCAGAAGCAAATCAGCACAGAAATTGCAAGATGACGCCTGCGTGCCCCTTACCAACCTATGGGCTTTGCACAGTTACACTTCCTGCCTAGATATCCACCCCTGTCAAGATTTGTATATGATAAGACTTCATTTATGCAGAAGTAATTATTGACAGCATTTCAGCTACTTTGTAGCAGGAACCAAGAAAAATCGTCTCTGGTCAGCAGCGCTAGATGTGACCATGCGTAAACACATGTGTCTGTGTGTGTCACAACTGTGTGCACATGTGTGCAATCACAGCATTAACAACGGACTGTGCCGTGTGACTCGAGGCCTGGGGAGCGCAGTTCCGACAGGACAGGGGGCCCGTCCTCAGACGTGGCGGAGCAGTGTGCGGCGGGCGGAGCGGGCACTGGAGGCAGACACACTGTGGTCCCGCCAGAGCCTGGCGGGGGAGAAGGCACGGACACCGACGAGCAGGGGACGGTCATGAAAAGGGGACATGAGAACTGTCGATCCCCGGGCACCTGTGCAGGGGCCCACCCCACTCGGCCCTGGACCATGGGTGTCAGCCACGGCATTGCCACACTGTAACCGACGTGCCGACTTACCTGACGCCTGCGGCAGCCAGAGAAGAGAGGTTACTTAATGAAGTAAAGCGTTTGGTACACTTTGGAAACATTTTTATTTGTTGTGGCTGAGATTTTGAAAGGCTATTATTGCTTAAAGAGGGAAGCATCTGTCGCCAGGAGATTGAAGTCGCACGGATGCATGCGTTTCCCAGCCGTGCCAACCACCTCGAGGTCTCTGAGCCGGTTGGGCGCGTCAGCTCACCTTCAGAGACCACATCTCTGCCACCGTCACGCTGAGAGCGGTGTCGGGGGACCGTCCCCTTTGCTTCGGTTTCTGGAGTTGGCCGCTCACAGGCTCGAAGGATTTGAGGTCCCTGCACATCACGGCCCCCCAGACGGGACTCGGAAGCTGGAAGCCAGTGTCTATTTCACACTCGAACCGGTGTGACCTGGCGAAGCCAGCACCGCGCTTGGAAATACAGACTTTGAACCCTAAGACGCTGCTTTGAATTTCATACCGAGACTTGAAGCTCACGAGGACAGGAGAGTTTCCGAGGACAGGCCCGTCAGCACGAACACGCAGCGATTCAGGTCAGCATTTCCCCCAGGTTTGTCCCTCGGCGACACATTCGTATCGTCCCTCTCATGTCCCTACATTTATGCGCTACACTGCCAAGCGCAGGCTCCGTGACCTTTCTGGAAGCGCAGGAGAGCGGTGAGGCCTGAGTCCTCATGGGCGCCAGGCCCCAGGCGGAGTGGCTTCGGTGACAGCCAGCAGACGCCGACCTACCTCTGGGCCCCACGAGCGAACGGGGCGGGTGTTCCTCTGCCTGTTCTCAGCCAGGTTTCCTCGCTCTCTTTCCTAAAGCATCCTATGGATGAAGGATTTTCCACACCTAGAGCTTCACGTGCCGCCACAAGGTTCAGTTTCACCACGACTTGCTAAGCAAATACCTCGTAAGGCCTCCAGGTGCTGACCGGGTGCTGTGGGCGCCCGTGTTCGCCGAGCTCTCGGTCTGACGGCCTCCGACGTGGGGGGGAGGGGGCCGCCAGCTGCAGGGGCGCACAGCCAGCTTCCGCTTTCCCACGGGCCTGGGCCACGGGGTGAGCTCTCACGCACACCCATGCAGCCACCTCATCAGCGTCCCAGCCACGCCTCGGCTTGCGCTGCTGAGCCCGTCCGTCCTCCTGCAGCCCATCGGCCACCGCCGGCCCACCGAGGGCATCGCAGGGCGTGAGCTGCAGGCAGCTTGTGCGCCGCTGCTGCGGACAGGCCGGGGGCGGGGGGGGGGGGGGGGGGGGGGGGGGGGGGGGGGGGGGGGGGGGGGGGGGGGGGGGGGGGGGGGGGGGGGGGGGGGGGGGGGGGCGTGGGAACTCTGTGACCTCTCGCCTGGAACGAGTGCATGTGGGCTTTCGTTTGTTTGTTTCGTTTTGTTTTTCTGTTCTGGTTTTTCAAGCTACTTGTTTGGGGTTTTTTTGGTCTTTGTTTTGTTTTGTTTTTTTGCTCTGACCGGAAGAAGCTGTGGTCTATGACGGCTTCATAAACGTTCCTGAAAATGTTCACGTTTGTAAGCAAGTCCCTTCAATTCTGCGTCTCCCCAGGCCCGTCGGGAGGGCGGCTGGCTGTGGAATACAGCCGAGTCACAGCGTCTCCGGTCAAGAAGATTTGGGAAACGCTACCTGTCAAAGCCCACCCCCACCCCCACCCCCAGCCCGTGCAGAGGTGCCCTGCCCGGGGCCCCCACAATCCGGGGCAAGGGAAGACACCGCTCGCCTCCCCACCTGGTCCACGTTCCCGTGCGTCTGGGCACCGTGTGCACATGTGCGTGAGCGTGTGCCCTCGCGGCGCCGGGGCGCGTCACATGGTGAAGGACGAGGCGTTGTCATTATCCGCAGTCTCACTGTTCTGCCTGGACACGAAGGTTTCCGAGTGCAGCTTGGAGCAGGAGAGGCCCGGGAGCTTCTGGCCGCGCCGCACGCACAGCAGGCCCTTCATGATCCTCAGGAAGTAGCCGCGGAACTTCTGGCCGATGAAGGCGTACAGCACCGGGTTCAGGCAGCAGCGCAGAAACGCCAGGGCCTCCGTGCACTGCTGGGTGTAGCCCAGCAGCTTCTCCCCGCGGCAGGACCGGCCCACTCTGCCCAGGTTGGCCGCCGTCACCAGCAGCACCAGGTTGTGGGGCACCTGGCAGACCAGGAAGACCAGCACGACGGCGAGCACCACGCGGATGGCCCGGTGCCGCTTCGCGTTCTGGGCGCGCAGCAGGGTTCTGATGATGAACAGGTAGCAGAACAGCATGAACACCAGCGGGACGAAGAAGCCGAAGAGGAGCTGCAGCCCCAGCATCAGCAGCTTCCAGTGCAGGGGCTCGGCGAAGCCGACGTACCGGGGCTCGCAGACGTAGCCGTCCGGCAGGCGGCTCTGCAGCGGGTACTTCTGGTAGAAGACAAAGGTCGAGACGGAGATGAGGAGCGACACGGCCCACACGGTCAGGCAGATCCCGCGGTGGTGCGCCAGCGTCCGGGACCGCAGGCGGAAGGACTTGGTGGCCTGCACGATGGCCACGTAGCGGTCCAGGCTGATGCAGGCCAGCAGCAGCATCCCGCAGTAGAAGTTGACGGTGTGGATGCCCCGCACCAGCTTGCACATGGCGTTGCTGAACAGCCACCGGTCGGCGGCGTGCGTGGCCGCCAGGAACGGGAGGGTGAGGACGGAGAGGATGTCCGCGATGGCCATGTTCAGGAGGTACACGTCGGTCATGGACTTGGCCTTCTTGTAGAACGCGAAGGTGGTCACCACCAGGACGTTGCCCAGGAGGCCGAAAACGCATATCAGGGAGTAAGTGACGGGCACGAACAGCCTGGAGAACTGCCTGACCTCCTCCAGGGAGCACAGCAGGTTGTCACTGGCACTCCAGGCCGCATAGTCCTCCGTGGTGCTGTTGCCCTCGTCCCCGTACAGGTCGTTGTTGTACAGCCCCGGCTCCTGAGGGACGAGCAAAGGCAGGGGGAGCTGTAGCATGAGCGTCGAGCCACCGCGATCCACCGAGCTCGCCCGCCCTGCCCGAACCAGCCGGGGACTTACCGCGGTCATGGTGCTGCTGGGCGGTGATCCTGGCAGGGCCCGGCCTGACGCGGAAGGGGGAGGACTTCGACCCTCGGCCTGCCGGCAGAGCTAGCAGGAGACAGGTGAGCCTAAGCAGGAAAGGAAGCCAGGTACGCTGTGGTTAAACCCGCGTCGCGTTCTGGGAGAGCCAGAGACTCGGGGCGCCGGCAGGGGAAAACACCCACTCATGGCGGGCCCCGCCGTCCCTGCCCCGACGGCATGAAAGCAGGCCTGGACGCAAGCGAGCAGGCTCGGCCAGGCGTGCTGGCCGTGCGCCGTGACATGCCAACGCCTGGTCTGTGGTGTGAGCAGGGTGACGTCGGCCCAGCCGCAGACTTGGATCTGCCCGGAAATCCTCGAGTAAAGTTCGGCTGAAGCACATTCTACGGGTTTCCCCTGAACGAGGTGTGTGGGGGTGGGGAACACAGGCCCAACACGGAACTTACAAATCCTTCATGGTGCAGTTCCTCGACCTTCACCCAGGTGGGCCTGCGAGAATGTTGCTAGGTCTTTTTTAAAGTTGGCATGTGCGGGTTACTCTCAAGATAAACTAAATCAGACACTCTGGCCTGAAGGGCAGTAGGAACATACGTATCTTTAAAAGCCACAGATATGTCCCATGTACACTCACCTGCCAGGTGGACGCAGCCAAACCCTCAAAAGCCAGAGGGCAGGGGAGCAGGTCAAGGCCAGACCTTGACCCCTCTATCTACCCCAGGTTAGGAGAGGCTGTGCGGAAAGACCCGCTTGGGGTCCTTGGAGACAGCAGCAGGGGTGGGTACGGGGACACCCCCGCAGGTGACCAGGACCGCTGCGGCTGCAAAGGGACACTGAGCATCGTGTGTCTGTGAAGCGGGGCGACCAGCCGGCCCACCGACTCGACTGCTACACAAGCTTCACCGAGCAGGCGGTGTGCCGGGGTGGGTGCCAGGAGGGCGCCGCACCGGCCGGGCTCTGGGACCTCACCAGGGGCTGAGGGCAGGGTGCGGCGGGTTCCGAGAGCGAGGGGCTCTGAAATCGATCGCTGGAAACCAACTCAGTCAGGAGGGGCGTTTCCTTGCCCTTTCCACGCTCACTGGTTTATCTTCACTTGGCATTTTCATCCTGCTTTACCCTCTGTCACATACCCACCCCCCCCCAACACACACACACAAAACCGCTGGCCTAGAGCCCCCGGCATCCATGTGACTGGCCTCCTGCTCACTCACTCTGCTCTTCCTCCAGCCTGCCCCTTGCCAGGCGGCCTGGAAAGGTCAAGAGGAAGGAGACGCCCCGGAAACACAGGGGCCAGGTGCACTGGCGGAGAAGGTGAGACACGTGCCCAGCCAGTCCTCCCCCGACCGGTGAGTGTGGACCCCCAGCATTACAGGGGGGAGTCGGTGTCCCACAGACAGCGCCCCGAAGGGTTCTCGGATCACACCCTGGTGCTGGGTGACTCTCGCCCTGTCGCTTCCACGGTGCAGATCGGTGCCCTCCGCCGCTTGCTGAGGCCGGCGCTGTCGCAGGTGAGCAAGCCTGGGCTGCGGCTCCACACGCGGCTGGGGGAGGCGGGGCCCCCGCCGCACGGTGCCACTTCTAACCCGTGTTTGAGAGCACGCAGGGGAGCGCACCTGGATTCCGTGTTGTGAAAGCGCAAGAGGAGACCCACAGCGATCAGAGGGGCAGCTTGGACACGTCCGTCCTTCAAACCGCGACAGCAAGACCTGTGCCTCCGGCCTCGATGGGTTAGCCGAGACCAGACGGCCAGACAGGCCTGTGCAACGCGGTCAGGGACCGTGTGCAGGCAGGCACTGGGCCGCGGGCACCGTGGAACTGCCGGCCCGCCCGGGGGAAGAAAGGTGAGCCGGGCACAGTTCCAAGCCCGGCGAAGCCCCCAGCTCTCAGGGAGCAGTTTCCAAGCCGAGAGCAGGGGGTCACCTGAGCAGAGAGCGGCACTCCAGCTGAGCGAGGAGGCAGGGTCAGATTTCGGGGAGGCCAGGGCAGCTGTGTTCCGCAGAGCGAGGTGAGAGGAGGGGCCCACTCGGAAAACGCGGGAGACCTGTGGCGGGGGGCCCGAGAGGAAGCGGCACGCGGCCGGACGGAGAGCCACGGGAAAGCATGGGCAGGAAACCCCCCAGGGCCCTCCCAGGCTGGAGACCGTCCCGTCCTGCAGGCAGAGTGTCACCCCGTCTGCTTCACGGGCACCGGGCAGCGTCCTTGCAAGGGCACCCCCCCCAGGAGCCCGGGGGCGACCGTGACCCTGTGGGAAGGGCTGCCCTGGACCTGTCCCAACAAAGCCTGAGAGAGTGGCTGGGAGGGCCTGTTCCACGCCACTCACATAACCCCATTTTGGAACAGAGCCCCGGATTGCCTGAAGAAACAGCAAAACCCTGCCCTCAGTAACGTCAAATTCCTGACGCCGGGGACACGGACAGAAGCGTCCAGAGGGCGGCAGCCTGAACCTTTGTCTCCCCCAAACCCATCCGCTGGCACCCAACCCCCACGGTGATGGCATTTGGAGATGGCACGCCCCTCACACACGGGGTCAGGCCTTTGCCTCGGGAGGAAGCCACGCGAGCTTGCGTCCTCGCTCTCTGCTCTCCGCCACGTGGGCGCGCAGCGTGAGCCCTGCGCGCCAGGAAGTGCCCTCGCGGCAGACAAGCGCTGCGGCGCCTGGCCCTCGGGGCCGCGGCCCCGAGAACTTCGTTCGAGGACAGAGGTCCGCGTGTCAGCCTGGGGGCCGCGGCGCGTTGGGACAGCGGCTCAGCCCGGCGAGGACCGACGTTGGCAGGAACAGGGGAATGACAGAGGCGACAGCGCGAGCAGGGAAAATGCGCGAATGGCCGCCACGAAAACTCTGTGCGTGTTCTCCATGAGTTCGAGAAGGTAGAAGGAAGCACGCAGTCGATGAGGACGGTAATGAAAAGCTACAAAGAGATGCGAGAAGACCCCAGCAAAGATCCTACACAGGAAACACCCAGCACGTCAAATAAAGAGCGGATTGATTGGGATTGACATCCGATTCCCGCCTCCGCCCCCCCCACCCCCGCCCCCGTTCCCACCCCCGGAAGAGCTAAAATTGAAGAGAAGACAAGCCCTGTGTAGCCCGGTGGATTGAGCACCATCCTGCGAACGAAAGGTCGCCGGTTCGATTCCCAGTCAGGGGGCACCCCTGGGCTGCCAGCCAGGCCCCCAGTTAGGGGCACACTCGAGAGGCAACTGGTCTATGTATCTCTCACACAGTGATGTTTCTCTCTCTCTCTCTCTCTTTCTCCCTTCCTTCCCCTCTCTCTAGAAGCAAATAAATAAAATCTCAAAAAAAAAAAAAAAAAAAAAAAGATGACAAGACAGGGGCGGTGTCAGCTGTGGGCCTCGGAGCTCTGCTACCTCCGTGGAGGGAGCCCAGAGTCACTCACCCCCAGGGGGCAGCCTGGCAGGTTCCCCCACGTCAAACGCGCACCTGACCTGTGGACCAGCCACGGCCGCCGACGTGCTCACCCACGAGGAGCGAACACGGGAGGCTCGCACGTGGAGGCCCACGCAGGTCCCTCTGGACGGCCCCAGACGGCCCCAGTGTCGGGAAGGGCTTTGTCGTGGTCGGCAGGAGGAGCTGGCGGAGGCTCGGAGATGCCGCGCCTTTGCTCCGAGCCGTGTCCATCCGGGAGGCGCTGTTCATTTCCTCCCATTTATGCTCAGTTTTGCCCGGGATGGCCGAATGATCGTGCGGGACCCGCCCCCTCCACCCCCGTGGGGTGTCAGTTCCCCATTGCTGAGGGGTGGCGGTGGGGCACAAGCAACACACGAACAGGGATGATGACGGCACCGGGTGGCTGTGGCTCAGGGCCAGCCCTCCCAGCCGCCACTGTCACGTTAGCGGCTGCCAGTCACTCGGCGTTCCTGGAAGTGATTCAGCCGCCGAGACCACCGCTTCACCACAAGGCTCACGTGAGCTGTTTCGGGGAAATCAGGCCGGTGCCGCGGGGCCACCATGACTTGCGAGGAAGCCCGTGCACCTGAAGGCTCGCCTACATCGCCTGGGACCTGAAGCAGCGGCTGCCAGCTCTCGGGGAGATGGCTGCTTCTCTTATGGGAGCTGTGCAGTAAAGGCAGGGAGACGTTTGAAAACGGAGGTTTCTGGCCCTGGCCGGGTGGTTCAGTGGGTTGGAGCGTCGTCTCCGTGCACCAGAAGGTTTGGGGTTCCATCCCCGGCCAGGGCCCTTGCCTCGGTTGCGGGTTCAATCTCTGATTGGGCGAGTGCAGAAGACAGCTGATGGATGTCTCTCTCTCTCTCTCTCTCTCTCTCTCTCCTTTCCTCTCTCTCTGAGATCCATAAACATATCCTCAGGTGAGGATTAAAAGCGTAGATATTTCTGTAACTTCTAAGATGAACTGAGAGGAAGAGGCACATTATCTTCCGGGGGATGATGAGAGGCAGGTGACGCATCCTGTCATCTGTCCACTTCTAGGTGACCGACGAGTTGCTGGCTGTGAGGCCCTCTGAGAACCGGGGTCTGGCCCATCAACTCTCCAGGCCCTCAGGGCCCTCCCCGCATGCGCCCCTTCTGCCCGCCATTCTCGCCGGGCCTTCTCCGCCGCCCCCACCTCACAGACGGCACGGCCAGCTCAGCTGGTGCCGAAGGTGCATCTCCCTGAGTCCCGATTCCCCAGCAGAGGAACACACAGACACTCTGCAAAGCCCACTGGCGTTGAGCGAGCGCGCAGGACGAACCCTTCGGAACTCCGATGGGGAAGCAGACCAGGCTGGATCCAGGCGGGCTGCTCTGTCCACCTGGCTTTTTTCTGGCCGTCTGTCTGCTGTAGCGCTCCGCCGCTTGAGCCAGGTGCTGGCTGTTGCCGTGCCAAAGACTCACCACCCCCAGCTGCCTGAGGGCTAGGCCCTGGCAGGAATCCTTAACCCTCCCTGGCCCCTGGGGCGTCCTCCAGGTCCTGAGTGGTACCGGAGGAGACCCTGGAACTCAGGGTGCCCGGCCCCAGCAGCAAGTCCCAGAGAAGGGACCTGCATGAGAACCTCTGAAACCCACCAGCAGAAAGCCCCTCGGGGTCCATGTGTGGGAGTGGCCGCCTGGCATCAGTTCAAGGCGGGAGTAACAGGAGAACGGGTGGACAGGGCACTCTCGGCCAGCAAGCGTTTTCTGACACTCTCTCTCTCTCTCTCTCTCTCTCTCTCGTCAGCCCCTAGCCCTGGTTGTCATGGTGACCGTCACATGTGACCATGGGCCCCTGCAGACTGCAGATGGGGGTCGTGCAGTGCAGACACTGCAAGTCTGTGATTCCACCTGAAATGCGGGGCAGGGACATGTGGGCCAGGTAAAAGCACAGCTGGGGTTTACCTGTCCACCGCCCACGTGGTACCACCCCTCACGGCCGCCCAGCGCGAGACCCTAACTGGGGTCTCTCCATCTTCCGTCCTGTGCTTCATCATCGACGTCAGGGACAAAAATAGAGACAAGCTCACCAGGTCTGAACAGGACAAGCAGCCTGGAAGTATCATCCTGATGTCGGACGAGAGGACCGACGGGCAAACCCCGAGCAGAGCCAAACTGTGGTGGATCCAGCGCGGTGACATTCAGTCAGAGGACAGAAAATCCTGCCGTGGACTTGAAGGGTCCACTTACGGATGGAAATGGAGCCTCGGAAATTTGAAGGGGCTCATTAGCATTGAGCGAGGACAAGAGACTTTCCTGCAGGACAGCAGACACCCATGCCGTGCCGTGCAGCGCTGGAGGTCGGCAAGCCCTGGCCCACCCCTGGCACCTGTAGCAGGTGCCTCCACGGGGCACCAGGAGCCCTGCCGACCGGACCGAGGGCATCCACCTGGGGAGGGGCAGGGCCCCGGATGCTCCAGGCCGGAAACGACTGTGTCTAGAACTGGGGGCGTTCGGCCTTAAAAAGTGACGGGCTGGTGACGAATGAGGTTGTCAACTACTTGCCGCCATTTGAAAGAGGGTCTGGGCTTCCACCCCCACCCCCCGAGGGTAAGAAGACACCGGCACGTGGCTGCGGAGAGGAAATCGGCCTCATGGTGGGCGGACCATCTGGATGCCTCGCCATGAAGGGCACACGCGGGCTGCCCTGCTGGACGGCCCGCCCCCTGCCGAGCCCGGGGGAGGTGGGCATCCCAGAGGGACAGGCGGTGGACACAAGGCAGCCCTGGCCGGCCAGATCGGACTCTGTGGGTATGGCTCTGCAAGGAGAGGAGGGTGACCTGCAGGCTGGAACACACCCCTGCCGGCTGGGGACAGCGGGAATGAGGACCCTGGACCAGCCCTCCTGGGAAACGGTCCAATTGCACTTACGAGGCGGGGGGGGGGGGGGGAGAGCTGGCTGTGCACCTGGGAAGTGCCTTGAGGCCCCTGCACCCGGGTACCCAGGCCGCTCAGCGCACGGAAGCCTGGACGTGGTGGGCTGCTGGCCACGGTCCATGGAGGCCGCCGGAGCCTAGCTCCCAGGCCCTGTCCAGCTGCGTGGCCAGGCGACAGAAGCAGGGAGCCTTGGAGAGCAACACTTTCGCACGGACGGCCGCAGCGCCTGGCGTCCCTCTGCCACCTGGACCCGCTGCCAGTGAGCGAGGTGTGCCGGACAGTTAGGGGGACAGTCTGACAGTCTGGCCGGGGGGTGTTTCTGTGTGTGCACCCGGTGCCTGCCGGCATCGGCACGGCCTGAGGCCCAGTGATGGGTGGTCCTGTGCTCGTCCCTGTGGCCAGGACACACGTCCCTCTGCAGAACTGGTGCCTCACAGGGGACCTGGCTCCAAATGACCAGAGGCGGGGACAGCCCAGCAATTACACATGAGTCCTCGGGGAGCGGGGAGGCTCGGGTGGGAGCAAGGGCGGGAGAGGGTGCTCTGGGTGGGGAAGGCTGGGAACCGCTGGCTGCACGCACCCTCCTCTAGGCTGTCCACATCACAGCCGGGGCCAACGGCCCCTAGAACCCGGCTCCGGGAGCGCCCCACACCTCCCCACCCACGGCGTCTCCTGGGACACTGGGCACAGGCACCTCCAGGGGATGTCAGTAACCCACCCGTGAAAGGGCAGGCACAGGAGCCAGGCGCACACGTGGCCCGCCCACCAGCTCCGCCTCCGCAGTGCTGACCCTGCCGGCGTGACTGGCTGTGCCCGGGGCGCAGGGATCACCGGCCCTCAGGCGGCATGCAGGCCCCAGGCCAGTCTCTCTCGGGGACCGTAGCCGGTCGCTCGGAAATGCAGGAAACAGAGTCGGTGGCCCCCAGCTCCCTCCTGGCCGATCATCGTCTCAGCTCAGACACACCTGGAAGCCAACTTTTACTGAGAGATACGACTTGGAGCAGCTTTGCTTCCCTCTCAGAGCTGACCCTTCGTTTCGCTGTCATATTTAAGGTGGGGGCGGTGTAAACACATCACCTTCTCGGCGGCCAGCACAAGCCTAGAGGCTGAGAACCAGGTACGTGCCGGTGAGGGACAGGGGAAGAGCCTGTCCGTCAGCGGTGGCATCTCAAAGATTTCGGTGCCGTGCGTGGGCAGGATGCTGCTTTGAGGAAAACTGAGCCGTGACTTTATTAGAGCAACATTTTAAATGTAGTATTTAAAATACTACATTTTGCAATAAAAAGTGTGGGTTTCTAGCATCATCTTGTTAGGTAGACAGTGTCTCAGAAACAGCAAACTGATGAACCCACTCGGAAGTGAGAACAATGAGACCTAAAGTCAGAAGCGAGACAGCCCGCACCGTGCAGATGGGGAAAAGCTGGCGCGCTCCGCCCTCCCGGCTCGGCCCACTGGCCCTGCCGCAGGCCCCCTGGCCTCGGCCTCGGCGAAACCCTTCGGACCTTGAGGCTTTGGGAGTCACTGGTCGCAGGCAGGTGACCAGGGACAGGAGGGAGACACTCAGTCCGGTGGCGTCTTAGCCGGTGTCTGTTAATAGGCCCTCGGGGCAGGGGTGGGGGCAGCCCCCTGGTGGTCAGCCCCTGGTGGGACCAGGTGAAGGGGGCGGATGCCAAGTGCCGAGGAGGCGGCTGACAGGCCAGCCCCAGCTGTGGGTCCGTGCGGCTGAGGGCAGCCTTAGCCAAGAAAATGAAATACAGGAACGACATCTTCAATGACAGTAGTGAAATACCATCAGCAAAGAAAATTGTGTTGAAATTTTGATTTAGACAGATGCAATCACAAGTTTGCCTGTTAAAATTAAATCAAATCGGAAGACTTAGAATCTGTGCTTTCGTTCCTAGATAGTGATACTGCAAGGCAAGAAGCCAGAGCAAGAGTATGTGTGTTATGTGCACCAGCATGCCTCTGCATGCATGTGTGCATGCATGTGTTGTACGGGTGCATGCATGTGCCAATGGATGAGAGTGCGCATGTCCTGTGTGTTTGTGCCCATGTGCACATGTACATACATGTGTTGTGTGGGTGCATGCATATGTCAGTGCATGGGAGCATGCATGTCCCGTGTTTGTGCATGTGTGCATGCATGCATATGTTGTGTGTTTGTGGGTGCATGCACATATGTTTGTGTGTCGTGTGTGCCTCTGTGGGTGGGGGCACACGTGTGTGCTGGGCAGTGACTGCCAGGTACTTTCTGGGGGCCAGGACCACTGATTTTTATCTCCTGAGCCTCCAGAAGCCTCCCGGGCGGGCTGCACGCCCACTTCCCAGACGGGAAGGCTGCAGCTCACCCAGGCGGCCGGGCTCCCCTCCTCACACAGCGTGTCCAGAGGGCCTTCCCGTGGGACCGCGAAACCGCCACAGGGCCTTGAGTAACGTGGCTCTCCCAAACCCGCTCTCGGAGACCAGCACCGCACACACCGTGCTGGTCTGCGTTCCATGAACGCGCACACTCTCAATTCTTCCGGACCACCCGGCCCCGCACGGCTCAGCCCCTTTTAGAGGAACATCCGTGTGGCTGAAACTCCAGGCCGGCTTCCTTCTGCTTTTGAGCAAGAGCGGTTAACAAAGAAGTCAGAAGGTTTTTTCCAGTGATTTGTATATAGGTTAGTGGTTTCTTTTCTCTCATTTTTGGTTCCTTTTGCTCCTTGGGAAGCCAGCTCTTACATTTTCTTGTTTATTTCAGAAAGCATCTATTTAACCATTTTCAGAGTCACTTTAATTCAGACTGTTCATCTATCTCTCTACAGTGCCGACGTCTAGGGTGTCTATTTTCTGCTCTCCCGCTGGCTTTGTGGGGTCTAGGGGGACTCTTCTGAAATCGTTATGAATCGTTATGAGATCGTTATGAATCGTTATGAATCCACCAGGGCCTGACTTCATCATCACCATGGCATTTGCACCTGAGATCAGTGTTTCCGGTATCGCGCTGAGTTTCATAAAAACGTCCACCCGATCGATTCCGCTCGGTTTTTCCCTACCAAGCCCTTCCCACGGACCCCCCGCCATTCCACACGCCGGCTCCTAGCCTTGCTTTGCATAAGCCACTTTCTGCGTTGCCTCCAAAACATTCTTAACTCAGCTCTCAGCTTCTCAAACTCTCCTTGTGTCCTCGGTTAAATGAAAAATCACCTCTCTCTCTCTAGAGGCGATGCCCGAACCCCCCCCCCCCCCCAGGCTCCAGGGAGAGGCGGTTAGAATGAACACTCTCAGGGTCCCGGGCCATTTCGGGGTCAGCGGACTTCTCGCCAGCACGGCACTGTTACCAAAACGAGCCACACCACGCCGGAAAGTGCGCGCATCTCAGCGCAGGCCCAGTCCGCCCACCCCGCACTCCGCAATCTCTGCGTGAAGCAGTCCCACGTCTAAAGGCCCTCAGGCGAGGGGACCAAAGATGCTGCGACGTTTTGAAAGGAGGGAAGGCGGCGAGCCGTGCTTACCTGAAGCCATGCCAGGACCCACGGAGAACGGTTCGGTCACACCCCCTGGTGATGCCCCAGGCTCCCAGGCCACCGGCGGGACTCTGAGGACAAGAGTTCCAGAGGTCATTAAGAAAAGTCAGTGAGAGACCAGAACAGGACAAAAGCAAATTGCTGAATTACCACTTCCTACTTAACAGCAACGCCTCTCTGCCCGAATGCAGATGGTTAACCATGTACATCCTGCAGGTTATACAACAGTCACACGCCTCTCTCTGGAGCACCAGCAGCGTGGATGAGCCCTGCCAGGCCCTCCGGACGGACGGCCCAAGCAGACCCCACCCTGTCCCTGGCCGCCCCTGACCGGCTGGCCGGGGAGATGTGGCAGGATGGAGAGACGGCCCCCGAGTGCTGCGGTTAGTGCGTGCGCAGCTGGTCCCCGGGGCCCAGGGGGAGGCGCCGCTCCAGCCCCCGAGCGTCGAGGGGTAACCAGGCTGGGCCACGTCCCGCACGCCTGGAGTGGCTCTTGAGAAACAGGAGCTAGTATCACTGTGACTGTGTGGTGACAGGTGTTACCTGGACTTTCTGTGGCCGCTGTACCACAATGTACCCGAACAGCAAGTCGCTGTGCTGTGTGCCCAAAACCGATACAGTGCGGTGGGTCCATCACACCTCAACTAAGAACACACACAGGTCCCCCCAAAGCAGGGGACAGCCTGACGTGTGCCCTGTCACCCGATATGACGAAAGCTGGAAGGAGTAGCTAACTCACTCGGGACCTCATTTTCAGGAGCAAGTAATTTTTTTTTTTAAATTCTTTTTTAAAGAATCATAGAGGTGGTCACGATCCAGGAGCGTGTGGCTGTGAGTCAGGTCTCAGGGAAACACCGGACGCATTGCAGCCACAGGGCCCTGGGAGCCGTAAACAGGGACGACGGCCACCGGTGGCGGGCCACCTCTCAGGAGTAGAGTGCAGGGTGGTGGGGGGATGCGTCTCCCAGGGGGGACCCCACCCCTGCTTCTGCTCTGCCCCCTGATGGCAAGGCTGTCTGTAGGGACCTGGGCTCTGGACTCTGCCTGGCTTCCAGCCCCGCCCTGGGCCTGCCTCCCTCCCTGGCACCCCGAGGCTGCCGTCTGGGTTCCCCGGCCTGCGTGGGGCCTGGAATGTTCTGGGTCCCGCTACTCCTTCTGGGTTTCAGGGTGAAATCCAGCCTGCTTTGCCTGTCAGAAATGAACGTTTCGGATGGCGACCACATGCACGGCGCCACGCACAGAGACACCTCAGCGGCCGGTCCTGTTCTGCCTTCAAGGAACCTGCGCAGCCAGAAAGTAGACGCTGTGCACGACCGTGCAACCTGCAGCGCCTGCCACGCCCGGTGGTGTGTGATCTGCCACTGAGGACATGGCAGTGGGGGTGTGAGGTGTGTCAAGGGGGCAGGGAGTGCCCCCAGCCCCAGTCTGAGCGGCGTCTGGGAAGGGGGAAGGGTGGGGCTCGGCAGGGGAAATCTGGTAGGTGGGGGTGAGATCTGGCAGGTGGCGGGGCGAACAGCAGGACAGGGGAACAGGAACACTGTGGAGGGCGGGGCTGCGTGCGCCAGCGTGAGCTGTGCTGTGACGGGGAGCAGGTGCACAGGACTGACGAGGAGAGAGACCCAGGGGACAGGTGTGCCCACGGTCGAGGGCAGAGGCAGGACTGCCGGCTGATGGTGGTGCCAGGGACAGGCCTCCGGGTGCCTAGGGCCGATGCCTTGACGTTCCCTTGGTCTGTCTCACTGACCCTCACCACAAGCCCAGACGGTGTCGGTGTCGGCGCACTCAACCTGGAACTCGGAGATAAAGCGACTTCCTCAAATTCATCCACTCATACCCCGAGGCACCGGGGCTCCAAGCCACACAGTCTGGTCCCAAAGGTCACACCTCTCTGGGATAAACACGAAGAGGAAATGGTGTTTGGGACACTTTCTGAAAAATCAGTGAAGACCAAGACGAAGGAGGGAAAGAAATGAGGCCAAATCTCCATCTTGACCAGAACAGAGAAA